>JACYXH010000659.1:12972500-13177500 GCA_026745465.1 Lota lota | reverse complement strand
CTACTCTACTGGGGTCTGGCCCTGTCTAAGCCTATGCTTGGTGACATCTGTCAACATGTGTATAGTCCTCCCAGGGAACAAAACGCAGCAACGACGTGCAGCGCGGGGGTCGCCTATCACTGTTAATACATGTCAACCTGAGCAAGGGAATGAAGTGGTGGAGACATCGATGCACTGAATAAAATATACTTTGATAGAGGAACGGAGCCATAAAGCTGCAGAATGTATGATGAATGTTGGCTCGTCAGAATTGTGGTAGTTGAAGTATAGTCTCAGAAATCAGTCAAAAATCTAAAGTCTGAGAGGAGACAAGTGTGACAAATCTGGGTAAACGGGGCGTTTCACTTTCTTTCGCTTCATATTTGTTTGGACCAATCATTTTGCTGTATATGTAAGCGCGTAACTGGCCAGCACTAGTAAACTAGTCTGTGAAAGTTTAAAATCAACACTGTGTAGACTGGCCACTGTAGAAATACACTTATTTAAATCCCTTTCTGAAAGCTTATCCACCCACAAATTAGTTTTTTCCTCAGTAGAATATCACCGTAACGAAACAGGAAACAGGGCGTAACTCTGCCCCTTTCAGTTTGGGGTTTCAGTAGGACTGCTGGATCTGAAATTAGTTTTCTAGTTTCAAGTGGTCATTTGATGGAAGAATGAGGTACATCTAGAGGTTGTTGTTGGAAGTTTCAACAACCACCAATATAGTCATATATGGTGATCTATATGCCTACAGCATGGCTTGTAGTACGATTGTGTTAGCTCCAACTAAATCGACAGCAACCGTAGCAACCTCATCCATCCATCCTGGTAAGAGTTGTAGGGGGGAATCTATTCCAATTTAGGATGTCTTTCTTCCAGGATTTGAAAGCTGTCGGTACTGATTACTGCAGCACCATGAGGCCTGCAGCAACAACAAACACCAACCAATGAGCCAATCGACATGAGATTGCAAAAGTATAAAAATACAAAAATAAATATAACTAAGTCATATGATAACAATATGAATAAAATAATGCAATAAACTTGCATCCAACATCCTGGTCACGAGACTTCACATAAACGGATTTAGCCAATCAGCATAACAAAACCTGTGACGCCATCACGGCATGCTGTTCAGTGGATGCACAGGAAAAAGAAGGATGGTGAAAACTTCCTTTCCGCTGCTAGTGCATACTCTTGTTTTTCATACACTTGTCCTGTCAGTGTTTACTCTCCTAATGTTAACTTTGCCGCTGATTGCTTCGGGAGATGCCATTACTGTTTTTCCAGCAGCGGCCAGCATTTTACGTCATAAACTATGATGCAGTCCCTGATTGGCCCATTTACGTCATCAACTACGACACAAATTGGCCCCGATTACATTGTAATTTCTGGAAATCGATGTGGTCGGCTATAAGTCCAGACTGATAGCGAAACAGAATGTGAGGTCATGTGATCAGGATGATCTCCTCAGGCTAGTTCATTCTGTTCATTACTCACTATACTATTCGTTACCTATTTTCTATATGTTGAATTCCAACAAATGCTAAATAAGGTTACATATCAGAATCAGAGTTGCTTTTATTACATCTTAACGTACAAGTACGCAAGAGTCAAATTCTCAGGCTTGGATCCTCAACAGTCATAGTTGATCAATACAAGATCACAATAACAAAGTAAGTGATAATAAATAATAATAAGTAGAAACATCAATACAAGTGTTCAAGTGGTAGTGGTACCAGCCATGGTGGTAGTGCAAGAAAGAAAGAAAGAAAGAAAGAAAGAAAGAAAGAAAGAAAGAAAGAAAGAAAGAAAGAAAGAAAGAAAATACTGTGCAAAATACAGAATATAATGCAGATAATCAAATAATCGGTTGTTGTAGTGTGTGTGGGGTTGGTTTGGGGGTAATGGATTTTTCCAGGAGCCTTGCTGCTTGGGGGAAAAAACTGTTTGTCATCCTTTGGGTTTTGGCCCCGAGGCTTCGGTACCGCCTATGGTATGCATATGGTGAGTAATGAACAGAATATATGCCATGCTTGAAACAAAATTCATAAATGTATAAATAATATGATTATGCTTATCTACTATAATATTATAATTTTTACTCTGGTATATTCTGTGTGATTGTATAATGATATTAATATAGCAAGAGAGATGTGGGGGAAATTTTGTGATAATTGATAACGGAGTGAAATCTCATCCTTGCATGCCATCTACTTTTCAAGTTCATGTAGAGTGAGGTTTTCAAAAATGTAATTGCTGGCAAACAGAGCATGTAATTGCTTCTTCCAGAGAGACATGGTGATTGCAAAAAAATCACATGAATTGTGTTTCATTGGCAAGTGTGGGACACAATGTTTTTGTTGAGATCTAAACTAGAGCTATCTGAGATGGAAAATGAATTTATGTTACACTAAAGGTATTCCCAGTCAGTAATGTCCGGTCAGTCATAAACCCATTTAAGTACATGATGTAATTCTAATACAGCGTTACTTCCACAACAACATTTGCAACAACATGAGGTGTGAGAAACAAAAAAGTGCAAATATTATAATATTAAGGTATTTGAATATAACATTGAATAATTTAAATCCTAAGCCCTGGTCGTAAATCCTAGCCCTTTACAACATCAAAGCTCCCGTCCTCTTGTATGGATTTGAGCTACAAACAGCTACAATAATGCTGCTACTGAGGGATTTTGATGAATGAACTATTCACTTGCCTACAATTTGTGGCTAGATGTTTTGCAGTGGCTCAGTACAGTCATCCTTTGTCCTAACAGAATCGTTGTGTGAGTAAAGACGTACACTAAGGCAGACGGTGCCATTACATTGACTGATTTCTCACAGTACAAAAACACCCGTTTTTTTTGTTAAGGCCTGGGTAAATCTCATAATGATCGCTCTGGGTTTTGTCCTGTATATAAGTTCTTGTTGTTTTTTCAGGCAGAAAATGTTGGGTAAAAAGCTGTAAAGCTCCTCTTAGATCATAGGTCACAGTGTATTTCCATTTCAAAGTGTTATGGAGCATGGCTCCTGGCCTACACCTGCCCCCGGGACACATACAAAGGATGATGTATCTGGTAATATCTGCAATCTGATATAATGATAATGTAAACATTTCCATCTGTATTCTTAAGAGTCAAGTCAATAACACAATACAAAAATAGTTAAAGTGAAATAGAAAAGGTTGTTGCAGCACAAAATTGGGATGTTTTAAATGCTATTTTGTTTCTCTTGTTAAATCGTTCCTTCTCTGTGTCCTGATCCCTCAACCAATCCCACAAGGAGGATGGGGGATAGCATTAGCTATCCCCAGTGTGTGCTGCAGGTAGAGAGCCCAGCCATCCAGTCAGGACCGTGAGATCACATCATAGACCGGTCACTGATGACTCAGACGCTCCCTCAAGCTCTGCACAATTGACATGTATGCCATTTTCCACTACTTCTTCTCTCTCTCCACTGCCCCCCCTCTCTCTTGCTCTCTCTCTTCCTCTCTCTCCCCTGCCCCCCCTCTCTATCTCTTCCTCTCTCCCTCTCCCCTGCCCGCCCTCTTTTTCCCTCTTTCCCCTGCACCCTCCTCGCCCCCATCTCTATCGCTCTCCCCCCCCCTCCCTCTCTGCCCAGTGTGCCTAGAATGTTAACGTCACAATCAGTGTGAGGAAGGTAGAGGGTGCCTGTGTGTTAATCAGCAGTGATCTATTCTCCTGAAAACTATCACTGAGCATGCTTATGAAGTACTCCATCAGCGACAATGCTGCACCAATTAGATAGCCTGCAAGGCAGCCCCAAAACACTGCCTCTAATGTGTGAGTGACATAACCTGCTCTTGGTTGATAAAGGATTGTTTTAGTGGAAGCCAATCAGATTTTTTTTATCCATTTCCAACACCACCCAAGTGGAAAGAGTCTGTGTGGATTCACCAGGCAAGTATAAATGAATAATTCAAACGTGCTACCTTTATTCCTAATTAATTCATTTTTTTACTGAAACCTCTGTCAATTCAATTTGCATTCCAAAGGGTTATATTTCCCCCGGTGCCCATATAATGGAAGATTTTTTAACATAACTTGACCCATTCAGCATGGAAGATGTAGCACTAATCTCCAAAGTGTGTTTGTGTGTGTGTGTGTGTGTGTGTGTGTGTGTGTGTGTGTGTGTGTGTGTGTGTGTGTGTGTGTGTGTGTGTGTGTGTGTGTGTGTGTGTGTGTGTGTGTGTGTGTGTGTGTGTGTTAGATATAGATGAAGGGGATGTCTTCATCATTTTGTTGAAGTGGAAGTGAAAATTGCTTACATGCATGACTATAGCACCACCTAGATGCATACTACAGATAATGCATCATTGTTCTTCATGCAGCTATCAGACAATGAGCTATCGGTATCGATAACTACGGCATTGGTTTCATCTATTTTTGCAAAGAAGAAGCTTAAACTGCCCTGCTTAATATTCTGCAATCCACCGTTACTGTAACAAAAAATATACAGTAACAAAAAATCCTTTCCAAATGCGTGCAAATGCCTACAAAATACACTGTATGCCCAATTAAGACCGTTTATCAACCAGGTAATGTGGATTTATCATTTACATGACAGTGAATGAAATATTTTTATAGTTTATTCGTATTGTTTCAATGATTTTTGAACGGACTCAGCACCACATAAACAATATTTTGGAAAAATGTACACACACACACACACACAAACATACAAACATACACACATACATATTGTAAAAATAGTTTTTGTAGACATTGTGCATTGTTGCAAATTGAGCCAATGGGGCATTTTTTATTTTGCCCTGCAGTCATTTACTGCCAGATGGCACACTGACTCACCATGGCAACCATAGGCCTACATAAAATGGTGTCCGATTCTCATTACGCAGAGAACTTGTGAAAACTGAACAGGTCTCCCACAACTCATGCTTATTTCTCTTCTATTGTCAATGGAAAAATAAATAGCCTATATGAGGTGAATCCGATTTATAAGGTATAACCAATCAAATAGGTCATAATATATATGAAGTGCAACAATAAGGGGACTTAATGAGCAGTTGAACTAAATTTCCTGATATTTTGCCAAGACATAGGCCCTCATCCAATATATATTAGCAGTAATATTAATAATCGCTTTCACTGTGGGACTATTTGACAGAGCACTGGGATGTCATCCACCAGCAAAACAAACCTAAGAAGCCAGGCCTACTGGTGAAAGAGATTAGAATGCCCGGGAATGAGGTTAATGGTGAAATATCAAGCCCATCGTTGCATATTGGCGTATAGTATGGACGTCACTTTGTGTTGAAAAGCGGTGGGAACATAAGGGCTAAGATGAACTAACAATTTTCTAAAGGATTTCAACACATGCAAATTTGGGCAATGTGATGGGGGATTGTTATGAGGTCAGAGTAGATCATAATGGTGTGAAAAAAATAACATAACAGGGCACCAGAAGAGAATGGCCTACAGGGCTTGTGTATCAGAATGCATCATGGGATTTTTTGTTGGCAATACAATGGCCAAATAACAATCGCATAGCATTCATATGCGACCAATACTTCCGAAATGGAGGCGGTCGTTGCGATTTGACGTCACGATGATCAAGGCCGCCTACAAAGTCGACAATACGAAAATACTTCATTTTCTTTATTTTACAAATTATGCTATCCCAAATGATTGGGACAAATTCGGCCATTTGTTTGGGACATACAGCGTATGCCTAAATGATACCCATGGCTTTTACCAACCTGTTATGCCCCCCAAAAAATATATATTGTTGTTTCCATGAGGCTGACCTTGAAACAAGGTGTAAATAATTATTTTGAAAAAAGCTGAAACCGGACATTATGTACATGTAAGAAGATAGCCTTGTACATATTAGGCTCATGTGGCATTGATCTACTCACGTGTGCTGAGAATAGGCACATTGAGCTTGTCGTTTCTCGTTTTTCTACTTACCATACGAAGAAAAACAACACGTGACAATTTTTGGGAATGGCGCAATATCTAGTTTCGTTCAAGTGACGTGTAATGTAGAGAAATGACGCGATTGGAAAACCACCCCCCGCACCCATAAAAGCCGTCAGTGAGTGACGTCAGCCTATAGTCGTGACTCTTTCTTCTCCTTACCGGCATTGTACGTATGATCGCCGTTTGAAGAAGCTTCGAATAGCCATCTAAACTCTTAATTTATTTCTACTCTTCTTCACAACAAACGCAACATTTTCTGAGCCACATTGGATCAAGGTAATGACGTCCTGCGGCAGATTAACTAGGCCTACCTTTTAGTTCCCTTGACGGTGTGATACCGGTTTAGCTCTGTTAGCTAGCCTGGAGCGTTAAGGAATTGTTTGTATTCTTAAAAATAATCGAGTTACGAGAAAACCTGTCGTTTATATATTTACGTTAGATGTTAATATAGTAATAAAAACCGTAAATGGCTCGGCCATCTACTGTGAAATTAATCGTATTGGTGTATTAACGGGAATAAAGATGGCTATGTTAGCAGCTAGATACTAGCATTGAATGCGATTACGCAAACCCAAAAATACACTCGTGTTTAACACATCTAGCCAATTTCGCACAACACCTCGTTTGTTATCTTGTTTATGTTTTGTAATTGTTTCCTAGCATGTCATTATTTTTAACATTAAGGCTAAAATTTTACTTTTGGCGAATCTGCCTCCAGGGGTCGCTGTACTAAACATGTTAATACGTAGATCGAAATCCAGTTCACGAACCAGGCTTTTTTTTCCCCTTCAGGCCTCGTTTCACCAGCCCCATCCCAGCCCAGCAAAACGTTATTTTTTAAGATAAATCCTTGTCAAACCGCCAAAGTGGAGAGTTTCGCTGCAGAAGGGAGTGCTTGTCGTTTCAGGTATGTGACCTCTACCTTTTTTATTTTAATTTTTATTTTTATTTAAATGTTTTTCCTTTGTTAACGTGGTACTTTGGCGACAATTGTTTAACGTGTCGGCACTAGCCTAATTTAATCACACGGCACAAACGGAGTAGGGCCAAGCTCATGCTTTCCTATTATCCTTGCAGCAAGTTCCCCGGCAAACACTCAGGAGGGGGCCCTCAGCGATGGGTGCCTTCTAGGCAAGACCTAAACTCCTTAAATGAAAAGGGGAGACATGACAAAATCTTCCGAAAAGTGAGAGGGTAAGTTCACACCCTAAAAAGTCATCCCATGCTTGCAACAGGTCCCCAAAACGAGCTTAACTTGATTATGGAACCTTATTTCCAATGTGACTGGTGACATTTTGTATTTCTTTTATTAGCATACTCAATAAACTGACTCCTGAGAAGTTTGACAAGCTATGCCTTGACCTTCTGAATGCGGGCATAGAGTCTAAACTTGTCTTAAAGGGGATCATCTTGTTGGTAAGTATTCACTTATCTATTTCACTTCATTGGAATTTGAACCAGTTAAATGAACTGTTTGCTTCATGCATGGAATTCTTTTTTTTCTATATTATTTTTTTTAGATTGTTGACAAAGCCCTTGAAGAGCCCAAGTATAGCTTGCTATATGCTCAGCTATGTCTCCGCTTGGCAGAGGAAGCACCCAACTTTGACAGCTCATCACCAGAGATTCAAACTACACACAAGCAGAGCACAGTAAGACATCTGAAAAACACTGTCCAGAATGTAATCTTGTTCCGTTCTTGCACAGGTCTAAAATGCATTAATTACTGGTAATTGGCAATTGATGGTATTGAGGATACTTTGATCAAGATTGACTCTTAATCTTGAAAACAAAGGTCTGTCCATATTGCCATAAATTAATTGCACCATTGGCAACCCAATCTCTATATCCAATGAGACTTGCATTTGAGACTGCTTTCTGGATGTTATTCTGATGTTTGGCGTCTTTTGCAGACATTCAGGCGTATTCTTCTGTCTAACCTTCAAGAGGAATTTGAGAACCGTGCCAAAAATGTTGAAAGTGAGTAGTTTATCAAATTTGTTTGACGTAAAATTCATTGTATGACACAAAATGCATTGGGTTACCTGAACTCAAATCCTATCTTGAAATCACATTTTTAGTGTACGACAAACAAGATGGCCCTCTCTCGACCGAAGAGGAAGAGCAACGCACAATTGCCAAGATCAAAATGCTGGGAAACATCAAATTCATTGGGGAGCTTGGCAAACTTAATCTCATCCATGAATCTATCCTTCATAAGTGTATTAAAACGGTATGTTTAGAAAAGTTCATTTTGTTTTAAATAACGGCCATTTTAAATCTGCAGAAAAATGAAGAACTGACTTTATAATCCATCTAAATTATGTCATGTTAGGATTGTTTGGCTGGATATCAAGTGCCAATTATCTCCAGGAGTAGTTTTTAAACATGCATTTCTTGTCTTATGCCAAGACTGTTTCAGACTTTCTTACTGTAAGCATGACATTCACTGCAAATGCATTTTAAGGTGCATTATGATGCGTTGTTTTCCACTCAGCTTCTGGAAAAGAAGAAAACCCAGGTTAATGATATGGGAGAAGACCTGGAATGCCTCTGTCAGATCATGAGAACAGTGGGACCCAGACTGGATCATAAAAAGGCTAAGGTAAGCAAAGTTTTGCATCACTTAACTTCTTGCTATGGCTGTAGCTGGTCTTCCTAATGCCAAGTGTTGCACAGAATTGGAGCTGTTACTCCATAAGAAGGGATTTTAACGGTTGCACCAAGTAACGCTTTTTGGATAAATCTACTTTTAATATCCGCTGCTTTATCTATTGCAGTCTTTAATGGATCAGTACTTTCGGAGAATGGATTGCTTGATGAACAGCAAGGAGTTGTCTGCCAGGATCCGGTTCTTGCTACAAGACATAGTGGAGTTGCGGGAGAACAACTGGGTTCCTCGCAAACCTTTCATGGACAACACACCCAAGACCATCAATCAGATTCGTCAGGTACAGACCTTTTCCAGTACAATTATTTGGGATTTTTTTTGTATAGCTAAATGGAGCCAAGAATGTTTCTTAATTAAAGTGAACATTGCTATTCTTAAATATTCCATAACTTTCTAACTCAAGACCATTGTAAATTAAGGGTTCTTCCTGTATGGTCTGTCAAGGGGAAACAAAGGTTGAAGATGGAATGATTTTGTGTGTATATATATTTATCAATTTGTCTTTCACTATTTGCAGGAAGCAGGTATATTCGGTCACCACCTGACCCAGGAAATGAGAGATAACTTCTTCATGGAAAGCGTGTTCCTGTCATCTGCGCACAAGCTTGACAGGGGAACCCTGGGGGGGTTAGCTGACATGTTTGGGCAAATGCCTGGTATGTGAATCCAAACATCACTTAGCAGGTCACCGTGGGACATAGATGTACTAGTTTGTCCTTCACTTCTTAAATACTGACATGTTTCTCTGAATATAATTTTATTGTATTATTATTATTATTATTATTATTATTATTATTATTATTATAATGTGTTCTTGTGTTCAGTAGGAAGTGGTATTGGCACAGGCCCTGGGGTCATTGAAGACTGCTATAACCCCAATATGGACCGCCACCGTATTAACCCCCGCTTCAACGGCCACAATGCTCTCAATGCCCCGACACAGTCTCAGTTCAACATGGGAGGCAGACCTCTGATCAAACCCAACCAAGTAAATAACTCGTATTCCCCACTATGCGTGTCCTTTTTTTTTGTTGGGATTTGTCTTTTTATACAAACATTTGAGATAATGTGGTTTCATTTGAGTAATTTTTTGCTTTTTGTTCAAGGGACCGACTCTGTATAAAGCCCCGAACCAGAATCACTCAATGCTGCTGCAGCAGCAGCAGCAGCAGCAGTCTAAAAATGGGGGACCGCAATTTATCAAGAAAGGCCGCCTCCAAGCAGATGAGGTACAAAACTGAAATTGCTATCTTTTTGGGCTAATTTAACAACCAATGCTAACGTGTGTATATATATTATTTTACTTGCTCTTAGCAGTAAATATTTTCATAGTTCTTTAATAGTTTAAGTTATTTATAGTCCCATACTTAAAAAGCTTTCACCCTAACC
Organism: Lota lota; assembly: GCA_026745465.1. Classification (NCBI taxonomy): domain Eukaryota; kingdom Metazoa; phylum Chordata; class Actinopteri; order Gadiformes; family Lotidae; genus Lota; species Lota lota. The sequence continues at coordinate 13,167,490 of JACYXH010000659.1, read as the reverse complement.
CTCTGTGTGCCTTTGGATGAATATTGATTTTAGACTTTGAAGTAATACTGGTTGCTTTTATCTTTCTAGATAAGTTTAAGACCTGCACAATTCAGTTTTAATAAAACCCAAATGACGAAGCTGCAGCCACAGACTCCAAATATGATTCCTCCCAGTGCTCAGCCAATACGCACACGAACCCCTCCTTTGGCAGAAGTAAGCATATGTATGTTTATTTGCCTAAACCCATATCCCAATATAAATGCCCCTGGTTAAATGACCATGCCTGTCTTTTCTCAACAGCTTGGCTTAAAAGCAAACCCTCTACCAATTCAGGAGAAACCTCCAAAGTCCAGCAAGAAAACACTTTCAAAGGAGGAAATGCTTACAATGACCGTGCGTTTTTTTTATTACACTTTTCTTTTTTTTTGGTAGGACCAGTCTCATTCTTGCTGCAGACATAACGGCTAATGTTTCCTTTCAGGAGGCCTTGGTGTCTAAATACCTCAGCAGCAAGGACCTTGAGGAGTCTGTAAACGCTGTGAAGGAGATGAAGGTCCCAAAACACTTTGTACCGGAGATGCTGAGGAAGCTTGTGGTGTATTCACTGGAACGCCCGGACGAGGACCAGGAGCAGGCCAGCATTCTGATCCATGCGCTCTGCACTGATGGGCTCGTCACTGGTGAAAACCTCATCCAGGTTGGTTTCACTACCTCTAAATAAAGATTTCTGCAGCCTTCATTTTTACAACTTGACGTTTAACTTTACTTTGGGTTCACTTCTCGTTAGGCTTTTCTAAGCGTTCTCGACCAGTGTCCTAACATTGAGGACCAGATTCCTATGGTCAAGTCCTACTTGGCTCAGTTTTGCGCACGGGCCATCATCGCGGACCTGGTGAGCATCGCCGAGTTGGCCAGTCCTTTGGAGAATGGAAACCACTTCCCCCTCTTCCTGCTCTGCTTGCAGCAGGTCGCCAAGAGGAACGATCCTGACTGGCTGACTGATCTGTTCTTGCAGAGCAAGGTCAACATGAGCAAGATGCTACCTGGTACGTAATAAGATGGGTGTCTTTAGTGTAGGCAACCTTTTTCTTCCTGTATTGATTTTTGCAGAGTGCACTCTTGATTTACCTAGGATAACCTATATGACAACGTAAATAGCAATTGACACATGACTATGAGCCGTTAAATTGAGCAGTTTTCCTGGAAGAAGTTAAGATCAATTCCATTCAGCACGTAATTAAAGTGTTTTATAATGGTACAAAAAGTCATGCCTTGGTCCCGTACTAATAACAATGATTTTGTGTTCAATCATGCAGAGTGTGACCAAAACAAGGAGAGAATGCTGGAGGTCCTGGATGGCAGAGGCTTGGGCTTCTTGTTCCCCTTGATGAAGCTGGAGAAGGAGCTGCTGAATCAGCTCAAGAAAGACCCCTCTCCCCAGTCTATATACAAGTGGATCCGAGACAACATTTCCCTTAAGCTCCACACTGACCCGGGCTTCGTCAACATCCTGATCACCAGGTACAATCACTTAAAAACAGCTTGTCTCCTAGTGCAATCCCAGTTGTTTGAATTTCAGATATTGATCGTGCGTGCCCTCTCTCCATTAGTTTCTTGCAGTTCATAGACTACAAGATCTTTGCTGATGACGAGGAAGAACAGCTTGCAGCCCCCACTAAGGAACAGATGGACCAGGAGAAACAGATGCTGCAGGATTTCAAGCCGGTGGCCCAGAAATTTCTGCATGATCAAGTTGACCTGCAAGTCTGTGCCCTTTACGCCCTGCAGGTCCACTGCAATTCCAAGGCTTTCCCCAAAGGTATGTACATTATTTTGGACCTGCCTGTACAGCAGTGTGAATGTTGCAAGGCAGCCCAATGGTTGCATTGTCACCCCCTACTTTTTTTTTTTTAACTGCATTACCTCTGACAACTGATTGCAGGCATGTTGCTGCGCTACTTTGTCAACCTGTATGATATGGAGATCATCGAAGAGGAATCCTTCTTGGCTTGGCGAGAAGACATTATCCAAGAATTCCCAGGAAAAGGAAAAGCCTTGTTTCAGGTAACTTGGCACTGATGCGTTCATGCATAACCATGCATGCATCCATCCATTTGGGTTGACCTTATGAATCCTTCCTCTGCAGGTGAACCAGTGGCTGACCTGGCTGGAGACGGCTGAAGAAGAAGAGTCTGATGGGGAAGAGGACTGAAACTGAACCAAAGCCTTATGGTTATGATTATGATACAAAGTTGCAGTTTTCTCCCCCTTTGTCAACCATCCCTCTTGACTTACCATTTTGTTACTTGCTGTTTAATTTGTTTTAGCAAAAATCCTGCCAATAATTCCCAAATCACTTAGATTCCTCTTAGCTGTCATCTTGTGGCCGACTGATGGGTTCCAATGTCTTGGCGCCAACAAAATGTGTTCTAGGTTTTTGCGCTGTAAATCCTAGAGGCAGATTGTCTTCTTCAGTCATTATACAGGTTATTTGTGCTCATGCTGATGAGTTCTGAATGGTGGTCTTTAATAATTTTATTATTTTTTAGACATCTCCATAAGATACATTTGCTTAAACTTTATTTATTTCATCTCATTAACGAAATATTTTGGTCTTTTTAAGATTTCTTTTTAAATGCTTTTGGCCGATGAGAGGGAATCATGTGGCCGTGTTGTACAATCATACTTAAACTTGTTTTTTTACATCTTAACAGACAACACCATCTGCGCCTCAGGTTGTAACATAAGACCAGCATTTGCCAAAGAAATACTGTTTTTAAATTGTTAAGAGGACTAAATGTTTTTTTTTTTTTCAGCATCTTGTTTGACAAGTTAAAACTGTTTTCATATTTGCCTGATCCAGACATTGTTTTGTTACCTAGCAATTTTGATGAGATTTATGTCTGATTTTTAAAACTTTTTCTAATTCTATTTAAAAAAGGTTACTGTACTGTAAGAGCTATGACTTTACTGTGCAATAGTTGTTCTTCAATAAAGTTAAAACTCAACAAAAGAAAATCTGTCCTTCTTCAAACTCAAGGAAGCTGGCACTATTGTATAAAAATTGCGGCCTAATTTAACTATCTAGATTTTACTGAAATGAGCGTCTGGATATCTACCATAGGAATGAACTTATTGTATCATGAAAATCACCATTGTATGTTTGACCCACATTTGTTAAAGGAGAGCCAAGCCCCTTAAACCTGGAAGCCTTCATAGGCAGGGTCATTTATTCTTGGGAAGGGCTCTCGGCTTCCTAAATGTCCCTTCAGCATGTACCAGGTTACCATATCGGCCAATGAGAGTACGTCTTATTTTCTAATCAAGCAAACCAATCGACTTGTTTGGCTCTCCTTTTCATCACCATTAATGGCTTCTCTACCAACTGCCACCTACCTACCTGCAAGATTACAATGTACAAAGAAAATGGAAGCATTTGACAACTTTTAGTTATTTTATTTACATGTGTTTAACTCATTTTTCGGTCAGTGTTTGTACCGGTCTTTTGTGGAAAACATGGACTTAAACCTTTTAAGAAGTTGAAATAAAATGATCAAACATAAAAAAGGACATCTGGTTTACCCCGTCTTTGACAGGACCTCCAATTTGTGGCACATTCAACTATTCATGACTAGTATACACTTAGGCTACAAAACGTTTCTAAATCTACGTCTATCATGAGTGACCAGACAAAAGTCCCTGCAACCAAAACACCCCTGTAAAAAAAAAGAAATCCATTCATTAACGATTGACTTATCATATTCAGAGAAAAGTCTTTGAAGTTTGTCGCCCTCAATCGCTGTCGTCGTCCGAGCCTCTGTTGGACCGCGCAGGCTCTGAGCCGATGTCGGAACGCCGCGGCGAGCCCTCGTTGTCCGATCCGGCGTTGGACCCCCGGGCCGACGCCACGGCCGGCGAGCCGGGCCGGGACTCGTCATCGGAACCCGATCGGCTCCTCTTGCTCCCGTTGTCTGACTGGCCTTCGGAGTCGGACTGCCGCTGCGCCCTCCTCTTCTTGACCGGCCGGTCGCTGCCCGAGTCGTCGGATGCCGCCACAGAGCGCCGGGGGCTGCCGGCCTCGCTGGCCGAGCGGTTCTGCCCCCCCGCCTCTGAGTCACTGTCCGACGCGATGCGCTTCCTGGGGGGGGCGCGCTCCTCGTCCGAGCCAGAGACGCTGTCTCTTTGGGTTCTACATGGTGACAGATAGCATATGGTTAACACTTCAAATCTATTTTCTTACCCCAAATTCACACTAACTTAATATTTGAGTCTGTGATGACTTCACCTCATTGAAACAAATGTATTCTACTTTCAATGGGTAAGTGTTTCCTTTCCCTGTTCAACCATTTCCAATGCATTTGAAGACCGTTTGTTTAGTTGGAGTAGTTCATGTCAAGCCTGGAAACAAGACAAATCTGAAAGCTCATGTTTTATTTGCTCAGACAGATTTCCAGCAGACCCAACCGTTTCATGAACAACCAATGTGGCTGCTGTTTGTGTGTCACACTGTTCATTGCTCTGATTGGTTGTAGGTCTACCCAATTGCGTCCAGTTGCATTTGGTCTGCGTCCGTTGATAATGCTCATTGGAAATCAAAAATGATATGACTGATATGCATTTGCGAATTGGTCTGGCGATGACATGACTTTAGTTCTCGGTAAACTCTGGAATCCACAATTCACATTCTGTTACATCAGCCATTTATATATGTGGTTGTATCTCGAGCTTTGCAGAACCTAAATATGTATGTTTTGAATGACACCATGTGGACTACGCTCCCATTGACCGGCGCAGCAGGAAACATCGAGACAACACATAAAAAAACAGGAGCCTCGCGTCATGACGGGAGCGAGGTGGCTGTCTCACGGGGCCAGGGGGATTGAAGTGTTGGTTAACATGGCAGTCGAAATGAAGCACGCGACGCTTACGTGACGGTTTTGGTGTGTGAAAGAAGTTACTAGTCTCTTTGAATGACGTGTATCTGTGTGTGAATTTTTTTGGGATGTTGAAAATAATATATATGTAATTGTGCGCATGTTCCCAATTCCAAACAATAGCAGAAAAACAACTTACCGCTCTTCTGCTATTTTCAGGCCATCTTCATCCGAAGAGGAGTCTGAAGACGAGATGATGGCCTTGGACTTGATCTTTCCCTTGAGGGAGGGTGGAAGACGGTCTTGCTGGGGCTGGATGGGAAGTAACCACACACACAGTCACACAATGCTGTGTCTGATCGTACCCTGGATAATATTTCTTATACTTGGTGGGGGAGGTATTCAAGTTTGAAACAAAACCTAACCTGGATCCGCTTTCGCTCCTTGGGTTTGCGTTGCTTCTTGGGTCGTGATCCTCCCTCCCCGTCATCGCTGCCATCATCAGATCCTCTGGCGGGTCTAATAACAGAGAGCAGTCGTTTTAGACTACCACCACCTTGTCTACCATACAAAGGGGAATTCGCAGCTCTGTCTGCCAGCAGGCTTTCACCTCTTCCTTCTCTTGCGCGACTTTTTGTCTCCGTTCTCATCGTCATCTTGCTCGCTACCGCTGCCGGCCTTCCTCTTCCTCCTCTTCTTCATCGGCAGGTCCTCGTCCGAGTCATCGTTGACGAACTCATCCATGTCAGCCCCTTTCTTACGCTGCCACAGAGAAGAGAGCATAAGAGGTCACACACAGTTGATCTGCTGGCATTGCGTCTCTATGCCATATGTGAGGAGAGATGGGCTCCCTCAAAATAAATCTGAGGTCCCCTGACAGAAGTTTGGGGGGGGGGGGGGGGGGGGGTCGCCAACATTCATCAAAACGTTACAGGGTCTATTTCTCAAAGCCGTGTGTGTTCTGCTTCAGCAGTTTGATGCGCAAAACTATTGACCTGATCCAGTAAATACAGAGGTTCCTGACGTAAATCGAATCCTGGTTGGCTCAACTCAACTTTGCCTAAAGAGCGATCAAGGTTTTTATGTTTCCTGGTTGGAGATGAGATTCTCTTTGATCTGATTGGACTTATTAGTTAACCTTGTACCACAAGCCTAGCAAGAACAAAGAGCCTGCAAATAATGGGTCGTTTCTACATTACAGGCAAGTGTATCTTTCTAAAACGCATACAGTTGTTTTCAGAATGAATGGTTTTGAGGAGAAGGCTCAATGCTGCTTTTGAGATGCTAATAATAAGTATAATATTATTAGTTATTATAAATGCTTCTAATAAATGGCTCTGGATCACACTTTTGTGTGCCACTTGGCAGACCACCCATAGAGAAATAGAACCCGTTTGATTTAGCATGCTGATTTTCTTAGTTTTCAGGCAAAGAATTGCCACCTTTTTGGGTCCTCACCAGTTTGCACCCCAGAATATAGAATAGGCCTTAATATATAATAAATACATTAGAATAGCATAGGCCTATATAACCACTCCCATCTAAGACTTCAAATCAATTAAATTATTTTTTGTATAACCCTTAAATCACAGTTCCAGTCTCAAAGGGCTTACAGGCCATATATTTATGACACCCCCCTAGCCTTAGCCTAAAAAAAAAAATCCCTTAATTAGCGAGGAAGAAAACCTGAGTGGGGGATCCCTCCTTCCAACATTTTAACATAAGACTTGGTGGTCATCGTACTGCAAATGTATAAAATTGGTCTGGGATTTTGATCCTTAGATCAATTTCAATGTGTTAAGATTAAGCTTTTATGCTTTGACGTTTGAATTGGTGTTTCCCCAGCCAAATCAACAATGGTTTGGCTGGGGAACTGGCAGAGAGGCGTTCAATAAGCCAGGCAGTCATAGGGACACGGATAAGGATACTCACACGGCCGCCTCCCTTCTTCTTATCCTTGGCCGTCTCCTTTGGACCGTCCACAAAGGAGAGCAGGTTCTTGGTCTTCTCCACGTACATGGCCCTCCGCTCCAGGAGCTTCCGCTGGTCCTCAGCCACCTTGCTGCACTTGTCCTCCTGGACAAACCCATGGAACCACGTACACACGTCATGGAGGCTCAACACAGAAACGGAAACAGGCCCGTCATGGCAACAGTTTCCGTACGTATTCCTCAATAATTCTTACAAACTTAGAGTAACATTTCGTTGTAACGCAGCTCATCTCGCAACACTCGGGTCTGCAATGGATGCGTGCTATTGCAAGACATACAACACTGCTTCATACAAGTATCGTTGATGAGTAAGTGTTTGTGTGTGGCAGACATTTGAGTCCCTTCACCATTTCCGAGGGAACTCGAGTGTCTACGAACCTGTTCCTTCCGCATCTGCTGCCGCAGCAGGTCCCTCTCCTGCTCCTGTTTGGCCCTCATCTCCTTCTCCTCCTCGTCCTGCTTCCTGGCTCGGGCCACGTGGTACTGGGCCTGGCTCAGCAGATCCGAGCACTGCCTGCAAACAGACAAGACACCCGCCACCAGGTTACTGCAAGCCCCACGCCACTGAATACAGCACAACAAATCATGTTCATTTTACCTTCATACCTTCTTCATATTTGAAGAATTCAAGTTCAACTGACCTGGCCTCAGATGCGGCAAGCGCGAGGTCGAACCTCATCTTGTCTCCGGCCTTGCTCAGGTAGCTGAAATATCTGGGATCGAATAAAACAAAAAAAAGGCAAAAGGGGGGGGGTTGAGACAGGAACTGCTCCTTCAGATGAACATCCATCCGGTAACTGAAGGCTGGTGCTGTACTACCTGTGGGCCAACTCCAGCTCTTTGACGGCGCTGAGGACAGCCTTCAGGTTGCTCTTCTCGTCCTTGAGCACTAGGGTGGCCAGCCGCTGCAGGACCAGCGCCACGTTGAAGATCAGGACCGTGTCGCTCGGCGCCACGTGGCGGGCCTTGTCGGGGGGGGGGGGGGGGGGGTTGGAGACACGGTTACAAAACCAGCCCTATACAACCACACAATAGTAGACAACAACACCACAGCATCTACACTCTAACCCATTTACCTTCAGCAGCATTTGTTTACAATCTTGCAGCTTCCCACATTTGAAGAGCGCCCTCGCCAGGTACAGCAGCACCTCGGTGTTCTGGTGCTTGTAGAACTTCTTCAAGCAGTTCTCGTACTGTGGGGACGGGTCAGAGCAGTGCAGGCTTTGACGGAACCCACTGTATGCATACAAAACTTAAAACAACAAAAGAAGCCATCGGAAGTAGCTTTTACCATCTGCACGGCGCTGATGTACTGCTTCTGCTCCACGTAGATGTGAGCCAGATTGAGCCAGACGTCACTGATGTCGGCGGTGGCCTCCCTCACCTGGGCAAACACGTCGCGCGCCTCCCTGAAGTAGCCCTTGTGGGCCAGGACGGCTCCTGCGCACAAGGATCCATCAGCGACACAATACATGGCGTGTCAAAGTGTATCCCTCTTTGTCCATTCAACATATGTTGGTAGGTATATGGTTATCAGTGTCAATGTGAGCAATAATTCAAAGTCGGTAATAAAGAGCACATAAAACAAAAGAAGAATGGACAACGCATGTGAATAAGGTTACCACTTGCGTTCAGTTGCTATGGCGATAGCGGGATATCATTTACAGACCTATGCCATTGGCAGCGTAGAGGTTCTTGGCATCATTTCGCAGGACCTGTTTGTAAATGGCTAGAGCACGATCCTGGTGTCTCTTTTCCTGTCATAACAAAGACACACAATATACAATACATAAAGAAACATTAATAAAACCTATATTATTAGTATTTTGGTGATCTTGTTTTTAAACAGATCTACTCCGTACCTTCTCCCGGTCTCTGGTGGGCTGGTGCAGGGTCTGCAGCCACACGTTGCCCAGAGCCAGCATGGAGTAGGTGTCATTCTGTGTGGACGGCTGCTTCAGGATGCGCTCAAACTTCTTCTGACCCGGTCCCCACTCCTGCTTGGCCAGGTGAAGGTTCCCTATGAGCGACCAAGCGTCCGGGTGGTCCTGTGGTCCAGAAGACAAGCCAGGTAAAGGCCACAGTCAGGTGGAGACCAGACAAGCATCTTAGTTGTGTAATGTGTAGATTAAAACACCTTTTGTCAAGTATTTGGTTTTATGGCAACATTGCAAAAATAAATCTGTTTTCAAATGCGACCGCCTACACGTCCTGTACTTTAGGTAGCCACATTTTGAGTAACTGGATCCCAAAATCCAGAACCGGATGCCAAGTTTTTGGACCAATCACGACATGGTGTTCATGAAAATATATATACCCCAGGAAAACAAAGTTTTCAGTTTGTGCAAGCCACTCGTCTGTATTGAGACTACATTGCACCCAATAATGCGAGACATGTACTTCCAAACTACCATGCAGCATCAGTACCTGGTTGATCTGCAGGGCTTCCTTAAACCAATCAGAAGCTTCATAGAAGTTTCCTTTGTCACGAGCCATTGCTCCAAGTCGCAAGTAGCCTAAGGTTGAGGACAAGAGAGGCCAATGAGGTGAAGGTTATGTATAGCATGTATATGGCTATACAAAATATTTTATAGAGTAGACCATTTAACATATATATATATCATATCATATCGTAGCAATTATGATCTGTTTAATACAATGAATGATTCATTGACAATAATCTTACAGTCCACGTAGTTGGGATGCTCTCTTAAGATGTTTTTGTAGAGTTTTTCAGCTTCGTGAAATTCACACAGGGCCTCATACAAGCGGGCCAGGTTGTAGGAAGTGGTGACAGAGATGGCGTTGTAGTAATGCTCATCGTGCTCGCCCTCGGCCTTGGCCCTCTCCAGCGATGCAAGGAAGTATTTCTACAGGCAGGAAACATCATACAGTCTATTCTTTAGAGAACACCCTGACCCATTCTCTATCATGACCGGGTTTAGGACTGGCCATATTGTAACACACATGGCTTTTATAATATCAGCATGATTTTACTCAGGTTTACTCACTTTACTCGAATGTGAGTGACATAAACAATTCAAGTTAGACAATTAAAATCATGGAATGCAAATAGGTAGTTTAAAAGGTAAATATTAGACCAAAGACATATTGCCCTGCCCTACAGCTGGTTAACTCCATTCCCATGAGGGCTAGCTACCTTGGCCTCTCCCAGGTTCCCCAGTCTGAAGTGCAGAGCGCCCAGGTTGTTGAGGATCTCGGGCGGGACGTCAGCCTGCACCTTCTCCTGCAGGATGCGGGTGGCTGTGCCGTAGGCGGACAGGGCCCCTTGGATGTCCGTCTGCTCCAGGATCTGAGCCAGCTCGATCCACGCCTCCACGTCGTCCGGGTACTGCTCCGTCACCTTCTTCAGGTGACCCTTTGGTGGAGCGAACACACATACATTACGTCAGGTCACCGTTTATTTTTTTATTCCCTTGCAAATAATCTAATTGTGGAAACCGAATAACTAAATATATTTAAAAATTTTTGACCAGACAGTATAAAGATACATACTTTGGCAATGTCCCGCTTTTCTTGATCGTCAGACGTGGCATAGAGGGACCCCAGGATTTTCATGGTCTCATAGTTGTTGGGATAGGCCTTTAACACCTTTTCAAAGCATTGCGCTGCATTCTCCTTGTCCCTTCGATACACATACATTTGGCCCAGGCCAAAAAACGGCAACACAAAGGTGGAAGAGGCAAACTGAGTGGCCTGGTAATAGTACTGAAAGGCTTGATCGTAGTCCTCCTAGAAAAAAACACACAAAAAAAATGAGGAAAATAATACATATTTTAGTCACCAAAATTAAATATTTTGTACAGAACAAAAAACACATGCTGGCTAATAATGGTTTTGGCTCATACCTGAACGTGGAAAGAGCGAGCCAGCTGGTAGCAGCTCTCAGCCTGCATAGCCTCTACCTCAGTGTTGTGGAAGGCATGGAGGGCCAGATGCTGCACTTTACTGTAGTCCTGGTGAGGGAAGGTTAGCAATTGAACAGCTTGAATAATGCATGAATGTCATGTCACACTTGGATCTGGGGCTAGGACCAATGGTATGGCATTCAAAAGTAGCATTAGAGTCAAGGCTACCTTTTTGAAGAAGAAGTGGTTGGCCAGATGGTTCAGCACCATGGGGTTGCTGGGGTCAATGGTGTAGGCCCGCGAGAGGAGCTGCACACCATTTTTGATGGAGTCTGCCTCCTTGCTGTTGAGCTCTAGCACAGCCAGGCCCACGAGGGCGCCGACGCATTTAGAGTTGAGCTCCAACGCTCGACCAAAGGCCAAACGGGCCTTCTCCAGTTTGTTTAGCTTGACAAAACAGTGGCCCATTCCAAGCCTGACCTCAGCTAGTTTAATCACAAGAGAAAACAAGACAAGTACAGAGGCAAGAAGAGAATTAGTGGTGAAAAAGAACACAGTGATCTCTCCTCAAAGATTCAAGGGAAGCAGATAACTGAGTGTAGTGCTTACCTGGGCAGCCAGGGTTGGTCCGCAGAGCCTTCTTGTAGTACGCCAGAGCTCCCCTGTAATCCTTTTTGTTAAAGGAGATGCAGGCCTTACCTGTTCAAAAGAAACATGATAATAATAATAATAATAATAATAATAATAATAGAACATCAGTCACATAGTTAAAACAGTGAATTAGTTACAGAGTACCTACCAAGTAAGGCTGGGATATTATTGGTGGACTGGTTGAGCACAAAGTGGAACTGGGCATCGGCCTGGTCCATTTTATCTCCCTCCAGAAGGCAGAAACAGGCTCTTCCAAGCAAATGGTTCTGGTCGTACATAATGATCTTATCGGCCATCGTGTACAAAAGCGTGGCCTGCGTGATGAGCTCCTTCTTGGCATCTTTGTTTTTCTCTTTGCGTGCTTGTTGGACGTAGTAGGCAGCTAGTGTGTCCAGACAAGTCATCTGGTCCTTCTCATGGTCTCTGTAGTCTAGGTTTCCATCAATGCGGGCTGCCTCTAGCAGCTTGACAAAGTCCTCCGTTTTGCCTTGTTTGTAGTACTCCAACTAAAGAGATATATATATATATAAACAAAATGGCTTTTAACACAAGAAAAATACTTCCCAAATACATACACATTCAAAAACGTTGAGACATACATATACACCCCCAATCTTTTTTCTTAATGATCATCTTAACTGTGAGACTATTTTATAAGACAAAAATATTTAATAAAGGTATTTACTCACCGCTAAAGCGATCCATATGTGCAGCTGGGTGTGTTCCTGCTTTAGGATGCTAATGACCTCATCTCCCTCCGGCAACTGATCAAAGTCAAGCTCAATTACCTGCAGGGATTCAATAAATTTGTCAGCAAGAAAATACATATTTTGTAATGCTGTAAAGCAATAACCATAGGCACGTGATCATCTAGTATCCTCAAGTAAACTTTGCTAATAATTAGAAATGAATGCAAAGTTATGGTTAATTTATTGAGGTGCAGAATTTAATTTGACCTGGACCTTACAAATCAATTTATGCATCTTAAAAAGTTATAGTATTTGGTCTCAGGTGTGTTCTGGCGTAGATCTCCCAGGGATCCAATGGTTAAATACAGTTTATGTTGAAAGGACGCAAAAGCATCCAATAGTACATTACTACACATACCTAATTTAGCCACCATCTTATAGGACAAGACTTTCATAAGGAAACCAATACGCTAGTATAAGAGTCGATTAGCAACGTCAGCTAACATAAAGCTGTACAAGTTTTCACTTTGTATACCAGAGCATGTTTATAGTTGGATCATTTTACCTCGTCGGTATCCCGCAACGGGATTTCAATAGAACCCCGAGACATCTCGAGAGACGAAAAATCCACTCGGTTTTGCTTTGAAAAATATTATTACACCAATATCTAAATAACACACCGTGCGGCTATTATTAAGGATTGCAGCTACTTCCGCTCAAAGGCGAAGATAGTGTGGGCTACAACTTACGTCCGGGTAGCTCGTAGGACAGACGATATGTACCGCTGTAGCTACATATAATTTGAAATTGTCTATGTTATTATAATTTGTATAATATCGAAAGTCACCTACCGTTTTTCTAAAGGCAATTTATTTATAAGGTGTCAACCTTTAACAAATACTAAATAGAAAATTGAATGTACAATGTAAATTAAACACATACACACTATACAATAGGTTTACTATTAATAATAATAGCACATTCATATCATGGTGGATTATGACCATGAATGTAAAACCGGAGGTATAAAGTTGTAGACTGTTGTTGATACTTGTTCTAGTTCTTGCGTTTTTCCATCTCCAGTCAATACATCTCTTTGAAATTACTTTCTCGACATTGTATTTGTTTTAACCTATTGGGCAAAGGCGTTTCTAAGATTCTAGGATTCTAGGTGGCCCATTGGGATCCTCCGCCTGAATCTTTATAAACAAGTTCTATTTCTATGTTTTTTAATGCACTCTGGCATCTTAATTACATTCAAAGTACATGATTCCCGATTCATTATGAATTGATGTGTTTCAAATATTAGTAGTTGTTAGTAATAAAGTATTAATAATGGGTAGAAGCAGAATACTTCAAAACTGCTATCATAAAACATTGATTGGCATGCTACAGGAGAAAAAAAGGTTACATGTGTGTATGTATGTTAACATTAGTTTATTGGAATATGAAATGTTCTTTCACTCAAACACACACACACACACACACACATACGCACGCACGCACACACACACACACACACACACACACACACACACACACACACACACACACACTCACACACACACACACACACACACACACACACAATTTTCAATTTTAGTGCATTGACAATCCCAAGTCACTGTTCAATCTCTCTCTCTCTTTATTTCTCTAGTGCTCAGACAAACTGGCTACCTGAATAACACACAGAGGACCCAAAACGCAGTATTTGTGTTTGTGATCAACGATATCATATCATTTTCAAGGCTTTATATATACATTTTTATTATTCTCATTAAAATAACTAAATAAATAAATAAAATAAGAGTGAATCCGGGGCTACTAATAAAACATTCAAGGCTGTAGCTTCGGACCCTTGGGCCTAACTAGACGCTGCTAAAGGGTAGTAGAAGTAGTAGTAGGGTAGTGGTAGTGGTAGTAGTAGTAGTAGTAGTAGTAGTAGTAGTAGTAGTAGTAGTAGTAGTAGTAGTAGTAGCCTAGTCGTCGTAGTAGCAGCACAAATCATAATATAATATAATTATTAGTTTTCTGTAATTTCTTTCAACATTGACTTAAAATACTAATGAAAAGTTTTGTATTAGATTTACATAATTTTGTTGAAATTCTTGATACTACGCAATACCACTGTGGATTTGAAAATACACTATTTTTATCGTGTCGAAATTTGTGAGGATTAACCATAATCCTGAAACCTCCTTTGTATGTAGTTTGACTTATCTGCATGGGTCTCATTACAGTATCAGGCATGTTTGCCAGATAATCCATTTGATATGTTAAACTGATGAATGTAAATTAAAATCATCCATTAACGCACTGCATCATTGTTGCAGAGCCGGACAGGGCCTAGCACGAGCAGCAGGATCACAAAAGAGGAGGCTTCGTGGGGGAGGGGGGTGTCAGCTGGTTTTGATGTGAAGCAGTGAACACAAGTAAGCAATATACTCATTTAAGAGCATTTTGAGGACTTTCCCAGCTAACATCAGAGAGAAGTGAAGCAAGATTGACACACTTTGCTTAAAATGATGTTCCTGATTGAAATATTTGCAAGCTTTCAGGAAAACTATCCGGGACTGGGAAGTAAGGAATTATTTGGATGCTTATTTTCACTGTTTTTCAAAATGCTGGGTTTATGCAATTCATTTGTACATCATAAAAACAGTCAACATTTTGCAAATTTCTGTTGTGAAAATGATAAATATCTGCAGTATAATCAGTTGATTTGTTCAGAGATGCTTGCTATTGTAATTTACTGTTGACATGTTTTACACTGTTTTTGCTGTTTTATAGAATCCATGACCCTCAAATGTATGAACATGTGTGTAAGATGACAATGCTGCATAAACCACTGACTGCATACAAACACAGCAAACCGTTTACAATGTGCCAAGGTGATTATGAAGACTTTAATTCTTACTTAGAAAATATATATTTTCACATCTGATCTTGTGTTCTAATCGTGACATTTGCTTCTAGTCTGAGTTATGACTTCGAGGGACATCATGAATACACGTAAGATGTTTCATGTCTCATCATCTCTTGGCCCCTGTGAGAAAAGGGAAGATCCAGCAACCGAGAATAACACATTTCAAACTAAACACGAAGGCAGATCCCTCTCAAGGGATTCAGGAGTCAGCTCCACAGAAATAGAATGTAGAAGTCAGATGTCCGACAGCGGAGATGGTGAGCTACATGGCTGGAAGCTGTTGTGTTTCTTATTCTATACTTAAGGATGACATGGTCATAATAATATTGAAGACATTTCCGGGAATGTACCATAACACTTTGAATTGGTCCTTTGTATCTGCACGGCATCAGGATCGCCATCCCCTTTCTTTGGGCCAGATGAACCACTGGTGGACACTGGAGACACCAGTGGTTTATCCGAACATGAGCTCCTTGATATTACATATGATGCATGCAATACAACAAACACAGGTAAAATCACTTCATCACATAATAACTTAACATCACCACATTTGAACATCTTAAAAAAAAGAAAAAAAGAAGCTGTTTCAACTGAGATCAACTTCTAAACCTTTGACTACCTCCAGGGAAGGTTCTTGCTTCCACAATCATGCAGTACTTGCAGGCTATGACAGGCCAGAGTGCTGAGCAGGACAAACTGAGTGCACTGAGGCGCATGCTGGACCCTGACTGCCAGGACCCTGTTGTGAGCAGGGAGACCTTCCACTCGACCATGAAGGAATGGATCGCCCAATGCAACCAGGAAAGGTAGGCATGCGTAGGAACCACCTGAGGAATTTTGACAAAGCAAGGATACAAACTTCCACATTAGAATGAAAACATACTGATTTCTTTAAAGCAATAGCCTTCTACAAATCTGATTTAGAGGTATTTTAGTCATGCATGAAATCAGGATTCTGGAGACTTTCGGTTGAAACTTAACAATCCAATCCAGCCAGTTTTACAATTTATAACACAGCGATAACACTGCTGTTTAACGCCTGGTAGTCTAATGAAATCGAGTGTCTGTATCTTTCAGCACAGACGTGGATGACACTCATGCATTCTGGCCGGAGGCTTCCAAAGTGCCTAATGGTGACTTTTTAGATCTTTTCAGAAATGTCTCCAATAGACTTTTCTCTCAGAGGTTCTTTCACGGAACGTTCTTTACTTTCAGGTTTGGATTTCTCAAGTCCTCAAAGTATGGCTCTCCCAGAGACGGTCCAGTGCTTCTGGTCAGTCAACTATCTCTTAGGTTTTTTGTATATATAATCCACAGTTAAATGTCATGATAATATTATAAATATTTGCATTGCTGTTCTCCACCATGTGTTTATTTGTCACCAGTGATTCAAAAGAGCTGTTGGGTACAGTAGCTGAGCTGAAATGCGCCCACCACAAACTGACTGAACAGAATGGCAGGCTTTTAAAGATGGTGGCTCAGTGTGAGGATGCCAATCTCCAGCTGACTGCTGAAATCACTGAGATGCGAAGCAAGCTAGCCAGGTAAAAGAGCAAAAAGTAATGTATTCTATCAGAATTTATTTAGTTTTCAAATATTTATTTAAACTGCCACCAGTAGTATTTGAATATTTGTTAATTGTTTCTTTTAATTGCATCACTTTGCAAAACTTTCAAGCCATGACATAACCACAATTGGAAACATATTTGATTGTTGTTAACAAAATATAAGCCTGAGTCATTTCATTTAATCATTGGGAATTCTCTCTTTCAAACCATGAGAGAAAACATCATTTGAACCATATTTGATTTACAAAATGAAAGCGTGAGTCTTGTGCGATTTTACCGCAGTGGCCAACGGGCCGTGATGAGAGCCAGGTCTCTGTCAGCGGAGCTGGAGGACGCACAACGAGAAGCCCAGGACAAAGCTAACCGCACACAGACCAGCTGCACCAAACTGGTACTCTGCTCTAATGGACACTCAGCTTCAAAGAATCCCTAACATGACATGAAATATGTGGAATTAAGATGTGTTTCTTTTCTTCTTGTTCTTAGAGCAATGAAGTTGAATGCCTAAAAGTTCACATCAGGATACTTGAGGATAAGGTAATTTATCTTTGAATAATCCCTAGACGTAACTATATTTGGTCCTCGAAATATTAACACTGTTCCTTATCGAGAATCTGTAGTTTTGTGATAGAAAATTGTCAAATGTTTGCAGTTAAAGTCATATGAATACAGTTATTTTGCCCACAGAATGACAAACTTGCCTTTGAAAAGGTATGCTCTGAAGATGGCATCAATAAACTAAGGAAAGTGAATTCAGAATTGAGGGTAAGACTGAATCATGAAAACACCTATTATATTATGTTGTATTCTACTGTCTGCTGAAGCTATATCACTTTGTTATTCACAGGTAGAGCTTGAAGAAACCCTTATAATGCTGACACTTCGAGATAGAGAAATATCTATGGTAAATATGTGGGATGGCATTTCACAAAATCCCCCATTTCTTTAGCTTGGTTTCACTCCTCTTTTATTCTGTTTTCCCATTCAGAGAGACAGTCTAATGGATAAGATAAAAACCTCCCATGTGGAGAATTGCAACATTATTGAGGTATGTTATTAAACATGACCCGCATCTCTGAGTGGTTAAAAAATGTAATAGTTATTGACCACTACTTAGACTATCCAGCACTTTGAAGTCTGTCTAAAAATGTATTATCTAACTTTATGGACATTTTCATTTAAATTTGAGCACAATGCACCAAAAATATCATTATATACATGACTATATAAAGAAATAATGTAAAATAATAGTAGTAAAAAAAAATGCTTTAGAAAGAACATACTTTTATGGTACTTACCATTTTGGGCAGACTTTCATTATATTTTCCTTTTTGCTAGTAGGTCAATTTAAGATGTAATAATAATAAATGTAATATTATTACATCTTAATATTTCTATTAGGGAGTAGTCTTAATAGAAAGTTTCCATTAATAGTGTATTAATCTTTTCAGAAAATGTTTTTGATCATTCTTATTAACAGGGTCTACAGTCAGAGCTATCAAGATTGCAAGAACATTCCAAGCAAGCTCTTTTAAGGTAACCTATATCTAAATCTACATATTTTGTTACAATAACAGGAATAATTGGGGGTAAGAGTGCTTACTCCAAGTTTATATGATGTATGGCATGCCATCCTGATTGTCATCCAGCCAGAAATAGTGTTGGCGTAATATTCTTTTACTTAAACTTATAAATCAAATTCCTTTTTAGTAATTTCAAACAAATATAAATTGAATGGCTTACGAAAATTTGAATTTTTTGGTCCCGAGTAGCCAAGTCAAGTCAATTTAATTTGTATAACCCTTAATCACAGTTACAGTCTCAAAGGGCTTAACAGGCACATAGTTATGACCTCCCTAACCCTAGCCCCCCAAACGGCAAGAAAAAAACTAATTTTGTATTGTCCATGGTGATGAGGTGCTGTTTGGTGAGTAAGCTGGTAGCTTTCAGGTGGGGTTGCCAGGTATCCAGTCACGATCACAGCAACACACACTAAAACTGAGACAGCATTTTGGTTAGAGGGGGCAGGGTGGACCAGGATTAAGTAGGGAACCTCTAATCTAGTACCTATCGGCAGCAGCGGTAGACTAATGCTGGCTAACAGGTCGATGTAGCTGTAATGAGAGCGGAGGAACACTCCTAGGAGCCAAATGAGAGAATAAAGATGTAGGTTTTAAGTTTAGATTTGAATGTTTGAGTCAGCGTCCCCGATGACAGCTGGCATACTGTTCCACAGATAGGGAGCTCGATAACAGAATGCTCTGTTTCCTGCTGATTTCTTTTGAAATATTGGAACTGATAGAAGGCCAGCTCAGAGCAGCTCATGAGCTCATGAGTGGGAGGTTCTGCATCTGTTCTCAACAGGTTTGACAGGCCCTTCAGCAGCCTGCACAGCCTTCATGGGCGCAGCGGAGATCCTGCCAACCACCGCTCTCTGCACACCGAGATTCAGGATATGCAGCAGGTTGGCAATGCTTAAGAGTGAATTACTAATAATTTGTATTCAGTTATGGTATTATTGATTAACTATACATATTGTATAAATCCGTTATACTGAATTATTATTATTATGTATGCATTTGTTACTCAATTTCCTGTATGAAATAGAGATAGGTTGGCTGCTATGTTTGGTTGTTTTTCTTGGTTGCAGGCGCATCATGCTAGTGTGGAGGAAATGAGAATGCCCTCTCTGCACATCCAGAAAGATGGCATTCACAGCATCATCCAGCGCATCAAGTCTGCTGAGCTAGCCCACCGTCTTCAGACCAACTACACTGAGAGGGTGAGGAACAACCACGCTCTTCATGATACGAACCGGCTGCATATTACTTTACCTTTAATGAATATGCATGTGTCATGTTTCCTTTTCTCCACACACACACACACACACACGCACACACACACACACACACACATACACACACACACACACACACACACACACACACACACACACACACACACACACACACACACACATGCACACACACAGGACTCTTTTTCAAGTGAAAACCAGGAAAGGCCCTATGCTCAGAGCCCACAGCAACAGGCAAGCATCAAGCAGCAGCTTTTCAATGTGTATGTGAGTTTTTTTACCTTGTTTTGTCCTCTTATGGTAGCAGAATAGATTTCATCGAACCGACTAACTATTCCAAGAATCGTCCTCCTGTCAAATAAAAAATACAGTCTGCTCTCCCTTTGTAACAATGCACCCATGGGCATATACATTGTGCAATCCATACCAGTTACTGTGTTGTGCTTTTGAAGTGGCTATGAGGGGTAAGTGCATTTTTAGGAGCCCCTTTGTTGATTTTAGACATAACAATGTGTAAAGGGCTTGTTTATAAAGCGAGGCGGGTGGTTTGCAGGCTGCGGGAACTGGAGCTGCCAAAGTCTGCATGGGAGGACAAAGGGGACAAGGTGGAGGATCTGGGGCAGAACCAGACCAAGCCAAAGACGTATAGTCAGAGCCCGGCCTTGGCCCTGGCTCCAGAAGCCAGGAATGTGGCTGTGGGGAACTGGTGGAAAGCGTTGAACGTAGAGGGCACCAAGACCAGGACGACCAGGGATGAGGACAGCCACTCCTGCCAGGCCCTGTGCGAGGCACAGACCAAACTTCAGCAGGCGGAACGGACCATCGGTGAAATGAAGGCGCATCTCTGCCACCTGCAAGCCGCTTTAAAGACTGAGCAAGAGCATGTGATCGAGTGTCAAACGACCCATGCGAAGACGGACAAGGAGACCAACACGGACACAGAGACTAGGACAGAGGCCCCTCCGGTACTTTACACGAGAGACAAAGAGACCAACACGGACACAGAGAGCAGGACAGAGGCCCCTGCGGTACTTTACACTAGAGACAAGGAGACCAACACAGACACAGAGAGCGCGACAGAGGTCCCGCCGGCCCAGGAACTGGTCACGGCCAGGGAGGTGAAGGATGTGGCCGTCGGCCCTGACTTGGACATGGATAACGCCGGCAGAGACATTGTGGAGAGGCAGGGAGGCGGACACGGCCTCACCGCTGACAGACTGCTGGCCAGCCTGTGGAAGATGGAGGCTATGATCAGCGGAGCACTGGAGACGGCGGAGGGGGTGAGGCAGAGCGAGCTGAGGGTCAGCCTGGTGAGGGAGAGGATGGAGAGCATCGCCCAGAAGGTGAAGGAAGCGCTGGGGAGGGCAGCGGACACAGACCTCCAGCTGAGCGCCCTGGAGGCCAGGATCTTGGAAGGAGATCGAGTCGTGGTAGGTTCCTGCGTACCACAAATATGATTATTTTAAGATTTTGATGATCGTATTACTATTTCCGCTTCAGATTATCTTTTGGATAATGTCAATTTTGCAACTGATTCATATGTATGGATATGGTGGATTGATATGTGAGTTGTAGCTACATTGGTTTTATCACATAAAACAACATAATTGTGATGTTTCTCAATATTAATAGTGCCAGTGCCAATTTTAATAGTGCCAAGTGAAATACTAATATTTATATATGTATATCTATATTCATTTAGATGTATTTCAAATTTCACAAGTAGGCCTACATGTTATGCTGGATTAAAAACAATACAAGTATATCCATCATAGTTACCGGGAAATGAAACAAGCCTTTAACACTGATAACAATGCTTTGTGTGTTCTCTCTGTGTGTCTACCTCCTCACAGCCACCAGCTCCCATAGAGTCATCATGCCTTGTATCAATACCGGATGATTCTACAGTGACCACTGACGCAGGACCATCAAATAATGAGCCAGTTGCAAGTCCCCTTCCACCTCCGTCTCCTCCCATGTTTCAAGAAAACATTGAGCAGTTACAGCCACTCACAAACGGTATGATGATATCATAAGGTAAAACGCCTGTATAGAATAACCACAGAAGAAGACTGAATAACTTTATACAGTTGTAGTGAATTACAGGATAACCATTTTTTTGATTGTACATTTATTGCCTTTTGCCTAGTTTATTTCTGTTCAGGGTCTCAGGGGATATATTCGCTCAAAGCCTCCTCTGTGTGTTTTGGAAAGAAAACTAAGTTTAAATATCTTCCCTTTTTATTACGATCTCCAAGGAAGTCTAAAAATAGGCTCAGCAAATATTTACATTATTCAAAACCGCCGGTACAGAAAGGGGGAAGGTGGAAATGTCATTAATGATGGTATAACAGGATAATAAGGATAAAAAGGTATGTATTATTTTCCAATACACATAAATGAGCTATACTTTTGTTTTTATATAACATTTGTTTTTTACGTTTTAAGGCAGTCTATAAATGTTCCATCTGTTTATTGTACACATAACTGACTTACTTTGGTTATAGTTTAACTGTAACATCAACATAACACAGGCAAGGTAAGGAATGCATGTATATATATACGTAGATTAGGTTATAGATTAGAGAGATGAGATTACACAGAGCATTGCAAGACTGCTTGAATTGCTTCATAGACTTCCTTTGAACTATTCTACAAAGTTGAAAGTATACATTTTACCATACGCTAAGCTCTTCTTAACCTTAACTTTCTTTATCACAAACATACATTTTTCTATGTTTAATAACTAATAACCATATTGTAATTGGCTTTAATTCATTGACTTACTTCATGTTTGCTATTTGTTTAAATATTTACTCCATCATCATTCGAATATCCCGATGGTGTGCTTTACAGGACATTGCATTGGCACAAAATAAGCAAAAACAATATATACTAGCATAAAACCAATTATCATACCTCGAGAAACCAATTTAAATAGTATCCTAGCATCTGTTCTGGTACTCTAAATAATGGGTAATGTTATTAATACACAAGTTGCTTTCATTCAGTCACAGAAACACCAGCCTTCCCCATACAGCCCTAAAATGGCTGAAACAATAGCACTTCCTTGAGGCTTGAGGAGCTTTCAACCAGTGGATCAAGCACCGCATGTATAATAAATGGTTGCCAGGTTATTGTTGCCCTTAGTTATAGAGGTAGGGGAGGGGGTGAGGTCCTTCCTGAAACACCACCAGCAGCCCGATTGGACCAATGAGATGAGGGCCATGGCTCTAACCAAAGCCACACTGCACCGCAAACTTTGTTTTATTTCACAATTTGCATCACGAGGCTTTTCCTGTTCAATGCAAATTTATCCTCTTCCCTGTCTCTACTCTGGCCCCAGCAGGTGACAAAGGACAAGAGAACAGCGACGTGGTAAGACTCCTTTCTCATTATTCTATTGCATGCAGTAGTAGGTTATTACTGTCCATAGTCCACTACTACACAGAGAGAAAGACTAAGAATTACAACGTAATAATGATAAGTAAAACTAATGATGCAATATGTGAATATAAGACACATACCTTATTAACCAAGAGATATGTAAAAAGCACTTGCACACAGCATGGTTCATAGAATAAGTAATATAAGAGACGTCATTCATTGTTGTACATGTGCTTTTTGGTATCTCCTTTTTTTTATCTGGGCTTCATACACCAAGTAAGAAATTTATTTTCCCTTTTTATTTAATTTTTCCACACAATAATTATAATGATAGTATAATGAAAATGTGAAATTTGACTTCCTTTAAAGAAGGTATCAACAGGTGACTGAGAATGAATGCAACTCATTTACCATTTGAGTTGAATATATGGAGTGTTTCATGGTCTAGAAAATTATTTCAAAGGATCACGTGAGCTAGCACATGAGCACAATAACAAGCCATCACAAATATGCTATTACACAAATATTTGAGTGGACACACCGTACACACAAACACACACACACACATAAAGACCCCCCCCCCCCCCCCCCTCTTATGTGTGTGTCTCTCTCTCTCGCTCTCTCTCTCTCTGTCTCTCTCTGTCTCTCTCTCTCTCTCTCTCTCTCTCTCTCTCTCTCTCTCTCTCTCTATATATATATATATATATATATATATATATATATATATATATATATATATATATATATATATATATACATACTGTATATATATCCTTTTCTCTCTCTTAGTGACAACAAAAACAAGATAGTCTCAACAGAAACAACATAACTTTCACCAGGTTTTAGCTTATGGTTAAATCCTTATGGTTTTAGAGATGGTCAGTCATGGCTCTGTGAAGCCACACTGAAAACACACACACACACACACACACACACACACACACACACACACACACACACACACACACACACTGGCCCTCACAGCAGCTGAACAAGGCATACCAAGCCTTCTCCTTAAATGGTCAAAGCTCCCAGGAGTGAAAGAGAGGCTGATGTAGAAAAAAAAGCGAGAGAGGGAGAGCAGAGGGGAAGGAGAAGCCTGAGAGAAGCACAGTTTTCTGTGTAAAAGCCGGAGAATGACAGTTTGACTGTGGGAAGATGATGTGAGGGAAGAGGTCAACAAATATCTGTATTCCTTCAACAGTTGTGGAGATCTCAGGTAGAGATGTGTTTATTTATTTGAATGACTATTGACAGACTGTTGTTTGACGCATGCTGCCAACGTGCGATGCAGGCTGAACTAGTAATTATGTTGATTCTTTCGTTTCTTTTGCAAACAGACAGCACTTGCTGTTAGCAAAAACAAAACAATGATATCAATAGAGCAAATAGGTCAGCCCTTTGCATACATACTTTGAGATTCTGGACTTGTGTATTTGAGTTTAATTTACTTGAAACCGATGTGGTGCTAATTATGCCTGAGAGCCTAACTCAGTGAGCAGCCCTATTTGGGATGGGAATACTTATTTGATTATAGTTTGTATTTTTCTCCTGCCATAGCTAAGTTTAGCCAGAATGTAAAAGTGTATCTTCTATAACAGTGTTTGTGCTCCAGAATTGAATAGCTCTATATTGAATAAGTGATGGAATCATTTATCTCTCCTTGTCACGATGTTCATTCAGATCCTCCTCTGGATCCCTCTTGTCTTTCACACATCCTCTCTTTCCTGTTCTCTCCCGCTGTGGCTTTAAAATGACCACTTCCTCTGTTGCCTTGTGCGCCTTCATCTTGACACAAGCAAATTTTAAACAAATCTGGCACGAGAGAGAGAGAGAGAGAGAGAGAGAGAGAGAGAGAGAGAGAGAGAGAGAGAGAGAGAGAGAGAATAGGCTTATGTAACTGGGGAGGGAGGAGGAGGGCCACTGCTTTCTCTCAATGTAGAGACAGCGAGACACGGCCCAAGAAGCGCCCCACATGTTGTGCCCAGCACTGCAGACGTTTGTTCTGTGATGTTCCACAACAGGAAGTCATCAGAGAGATTCAATTACATTGCAATTGTTATCTCTCTATCCCACGGTCCGGCAGCTTTGCACCTCACTGTATGTGCATTGCTATTTTTGGACTGACCATAATGGCAGTGGTGTATCGAATCTGCATGTATTGTACACAATTAGACCCAGTTGAGATTCAGCAAATGAAAGCTTACTGTTGGTGGATTATTGTGCTTTCTTATTTCTGAGTTTTCAGGGAAAATAGAGACAATTTAATGAAAACTGTACTGGTTCATCTTTCCTCTGGTTGATCTACCACTAATTGTGATCAATGATGAACGGCATTTAATAAAACAAATACTTATGAACAAAAACATTGAATTAACCAAGCGGTTTGGTTTCGTTCAAGCACTGTGTGTAGTGTTCTATAAAGAACACAACACTAAGCAAGCTCAGTGTAAAGGTAGGACAACAACAACAGGTTCTGTAACGGGAGACTAAGCACATCAGTGCGCAAGAGGTGGAAGATATTTCACATGTGGTGGACAGCATCTGAAGCACAATAACACAGCATCGGTGACAGTGCGGAGCTGAAGAGGTAGAACAATGTACAGGACAGCGCTCTTTGCACTCTTTGGACCAGATGCAAATTGTACTTCCCTTGAAAACGGATGAGCAGGATTAAACAGTCTGCTTCCGCTCTGGTTGAATGAGCGACTCACTCATACATCAAGACTGTACAGTAATGTCTCAAGGCAAAGATGGCCCTGACATTTTAAATATGGTGACTAAAATGGCAATTTTGTTATGTTCTATCTATCACATTTACATCAAATACAGTTAGTGTTTCTACAACACTCAAAGCGTATTCAAGCAGGCCAACCATCTTGTACAGTGTTCATTTATGTGGACAATTGATGTGGATTATATAGCAACAGAAAAAAGCTGCCATGATTGTAAAGTGGTTGTGATTGCTTCTACTTAATGAAATGCTATGTGCTTAATGTAATGCTTTTTTTTGTTCTTGCAACCACTGTTTTTCCCATTCTTTACTGCTATATAATATATATGAAAACCCCATAGTTCCCCTTATCATTCACAAACAACCCATTACTACTCAAAATGAAATAACTGGAGCCAAAAGGGCTTCTGATGGGCCAGGTGTGTCATGAGCACCAGCCTAAAGTCAAACTCATCCCAACATTTAAGACAAAAAAACAGGGAATGAGTCTTAAACAACAAAACAAATGATGCAATCTGTGAATATAAGACACATACCTTATTAACCCAGAGAAATGCAAAAAGCACTTGCACACAGCATGGTTTATAGAAGAAAGTGTCATTGGTATATATCATACTCAGGATGCTAGTCCATGCTAATCTTTATTCATTTGAACTCCACACATTCCTGATCTCACCATTGGCAAATACAAATGGTCAGCAAGAGTAACTCTGAAGTCTGTCTAGTATTTTACCACAAAACAGCTTTGAGTGAAATGCCTTGCTTTAAGTATAGTGCTACATTATTTTGGTGTTAAACTAAAAGCCAACAGCCAACAGCCAACAGCGTAGCATTATAACCTCAATGCATTGAAGTCCTCAATGACTTTCAGTCACTCTCTTCTCTGTGCGGGAAAGAGTTTGTTTAAAATAAAAGGAGCACAGAGAAAGGAATGGCTCTGAGAGGGGAGTCTTAGCAGACTCCCCAGTGTTTACATTGCCACACTCTCACATCCCTCTCAGCCATGTTTGGGTGGGAATGGGAACATCCCAATGAAGAATAGCCTATTAGTAATGGGATGGGATCAACATGCATTAAGTTGCTAGAAACACCAACATAAAGATGCATCAATCTATCTTCATCACTTCATTTTGGTCTGAAATGTATTTTTGCAAACCTACTTGAAGAATAATACTCGTAAATATAAGTAAAGCTTGAGGTTGCCTGTGTTTGAGGTCGTCTTAAAAATAACTCACGTAAATATTTATCTTTTCTTTGACTAAAGGGAATGTCATGTGTTACCTTATTTAACTGCTTGCTTGATTTTCTTTTTGACTTTTTTGCCTGATAATTTATTCCTGGCACTGAATCTTGAAAATATTTTCCCAGCATATTTAATATATTGTGGCGATACGCCTAAAGGCAGATTGGGATGAGCATGTTATGTTTCACATTGGGATGCCTCTGCCATTATTTTCCTTAATAGAGGCTCCAAGGCGAGGCTTGATTTTAAACAAAGATAAAAAATACAATTTTACACTGCTAAATACAGATACACTGGATACTAGCGGAAAGGTTAATAAGGTGATAAGTGATTTCTGTAGGCTCTGTAGCTCAGAGTGAAAAGCCCCTTTGCCAAATGCTTATTAAGCTGGCCATGAATGTCGTCAACTCACTCCAGGTCTTTATTCAAACTCATTATTTGACACCCTTTGACAACACAAGCTACAACATCATGTGACTCTTGCTGTAGCCTTTCGGCAGGGAGGTTTGAGAAATGTCACCCTGACATGCTAAATGAACACGGACTCTTTTGTGTTTATATACACCGATTCTTAAAAAGGAAAGCCCATAAATCACATTTTTGATCGGTCTCAGGTCACTGACATTTTTCATCGAGTTAAGACTTGGCTTAGGAACTCCAGAGCCAGTTTGTGGGGAAGGATCCATTTTAGGATATGTGTTTGTGAGCTCCCTAGTTCTTTTGACTTTATTATCATTATTCATTATTCATTACCATTATTCATGCAATATGCAGAAATTAAGTGTCTTTAAATAGAACAAAATCCAGCTGTATTCATACTTGGTAATAGGCCTATACAATTTGTGGAACAACAATTTGTGCAGTTAATAGACATCTTCTTTACTTCACGATATTTTGTAATAATTATTTTGCAAAACATGAACATTACTAATTGCTAATAGGCCTAATCATAAACTTGGTTCTCCTTTCTAACTTCCTTTGTGTGTGTGTGTGTGTGTGTGTGTGTGTGTGTGTGTGTGTGTGTGTGTGTGTGTATGTGTGCATGCGTGCCTGTGTGTGTGTGTGTGTGTGTGTATGCATGTGTATGTGTGTGTGTGTGTGTGTCTGTATGTATGTGAGTGTGTGTATATGTATGTGAGTGTGTGTATATGTGTGTGTGTGTGTGTGTGTGTGCATATGTATGTACGTGTGTGTGTGTGTGTGTGTGTGTGTGTGTGTGTGTGTGTGTGTGTGTGTGTGTGTGCGTGCCTGGTCAGCAGAAGCAGGAGGAGGAGCAGCAACCTGTTGGATCTGGGGTTGGATTGAGTGGCCGCAATCCAGAGAAGACCCGTGAAGCTCCGTGTACCACTGAGGCCCCCTTTATCTTCCCCCACACCCGCTCGCGCCCCACCCAGCCCCCTACCATGCCCACCCTCCCCGAGGAAGAGGAGGACTCCCCAGAAGAGGTCGACAGCTCCTCTAGCTCGCCCAGCACGGTAAGTAAGCCCTCACTCTCTTCATTAAGCTTCCTGCCGCTTGTCTCTTACATCAACACACTAGAGTTTTGCACACTTTTTACGTTGTGTACCACTTGGGAAATGTAACAAGTGACTATTAAAAGCCACTGAGTCTGTAGAGAAGTTCAGTATACAAGCATTTCTAACACAGTTGTTGTTGTTGTTGTTGTTGTTGTTGTTGTTGTCGTTGTTGTTGTCGTTGTTGCTGTTGGACTGTGTTATCCAGAAAAGGTGCTTGTTCAGTCTCATATAAAGCCCCTTCCTGTTTCAGAAACTTAACTATTCAATTAATCGCCCTAATACGGAGCACCGTGTTCTCTTCCCTCTCATCATTCAAATCACATGCTCAGCCATGTTCTCGTATTATAAAACATACGCATGTGTGTCTGATTGAGGACCATGCTGTCGATTCTGAGGGGTCAGTTCCAGGGTTACACAAACCATACGTTTAGAGGGTTGAGAGGTGGTCAGAGGGCATGAAGGCAGTGTTTACATACGTCTTAATTTACAGTGGAAGAACCTGTCTATATAGCCATGCCAGCTGATTTATACAACGCTTGGAGAACGTTGCCTTTCGCTGCAGTCACACTAAGCAGCCAGATAATAACTCATCAGATTGTAACGAAGAAGCACTCTAATCTAATCTGTGAGGGGGGACTGTTTGGTTTTGCACAGAAACATTGCTTCTCAGCAGCTTTTACCGGTTGAGGTATTCCTTTTATTAGGGTCCTAGCCCAAAAGGTACATCTTGTCCGAACCCTTAGACACACTCCTATTGAGTTTCTGTTTTATGTTCATCTTCTCTTACTTTACGTCAGTCCCCTTTGATGGCCAGATAGGGATTTGCAGAAATAGAATAGCTTGCATTTTAAACACTTAATACGATCTTTTGTATGGTATGTGTTACATATCACCTAAGTGTGAGCGGCAACTCCAGGTAGAGTACCTATTTGGATAAACTGTAAGGTCCTTCCTGGAAAGGAGTATCAATAAAGGGCGATTTGACCCTAGATTGTGCTTTCACTTCAAGAACCTATCATCCATCAATGCCATCAATGCTATTTTATATGATTGTGTAGTGGCTAGAGCGAGGCTGAAACAGGCTGTGTATATATTTGTTTACACTTTTTGGCTTTGTTTACCAATTGCTTGCTGCGTAGCATAGCACAACTCTGTAAATGTTTCCTATAAAAACCTTTTATAGGGTCTAGGCCTCCTCGAGCAACAGCCTTTACAGAGGTTTGTACAAACTGTTTCATGATATACTTTCTTCAATATTTCTACTAAGACAAACGTTTTCCACTTCACGTTGCTGCGATAATGTATCAGCTTAAAACAGCGTTGACATCTCCTAGTGATATTCCTTGGGTCGCCTTGTATTTCACGTCTTTGTGTTTTGTTCCTTTGTTCCTCTATTTCTGGTTTCAGTCCTGCGCACTCTACGTGGCAGGGGAGAGCCAGGCTGTTGTCATGACGGCACCCACCATTGTCTTCCCACAGCAGGCCACTGTGGTGCAGCAGGAGGGACACCCATTGGACCTGGCCAGGTATTCCTCATCAAACACAATCCTCATCGCTCAGGCTCACTTTTATGGTTCAATGAGTTTTGGGGGAAATTGAGAGTTTATATTTGTTTTTCTGCTGGTCATCTTGCAGACCACACAGTCCACGCAGTCGCATGTCCAGAACCTCCCTCTCTGGGACGCCCATTACCACAGTGGGTAAGAAGACACATAGGCCATAGGTGATCATGTTGTCGCTCTGATTAAAAATGAGTCATAGGGATTAAATTTAGCTGGACTCAATGGTATTAATTAATAACTGTCTGAGGTGTTCTTGTGAGACGGCACACTGTCGCAATGTGAGAAAAAACTATAATTTCAAAATAAAGAAATATCAGATTGAACTGTGTGTGTGTGTGTGTGTGTGTGTGTGTGTGTGTGTTTGTGTGTGCATCCTCTCTCTCTCTATCTCTCTCTTGCTCTCTATCCCATGCCATTTCTCCGTTGTGCATGTGGTGTATGTGTGTGTGTGGTGTGTCCGTGTGTGTGTGTGTGTGTCCATTTGTGTGGTGTGTGTCCATGTGTGTATGTGTGTGTCTCCATGTGTGTGTGTGTGTGTGTGTGTGTCCGTGTGTCCGTGTGTGTGTATGTGTATGTGTGTGTGTGTGTGTGTGTGTGTGTGTGTGTGTGTGTCCGTGTGTGTATGTGTGTGTCCGTGTGTATGTGTGTGTGTGTGTGTGCATGCGTGCTCACCTCAGACAGCGCAGGCCAGGTGATTGACCTGGTGAAAGACGCGTTGCATGAGCCCCAGCTGTCGGAGGAGGAGCGCCAGAAGAACCTGGATCTGCTGGAGCAGGCCAAGAAGGTCAGCGACCGCTTCCTGACACGCCGTGGACGCAGGTCCACCTGCAGCCTGACCGAGGCCCCCACAGGTAGCATACACATACACACACTTACACACACAAGCAAAGGCACAGGCACACACACATACATGCACAGGCACACACACAGACACTCACACACAGGCACACGCACACCTACATACACGCACACACACACGCACACACACACACACACGCACACACACACACGCACACACACAGTGCCTGTGGCCCTTTGTTATGGCCCATAGCTCAACAGACCCGAACAAAAAGTGTTTAACATGATTAACTTAATAAGCACAAGTAAGTGAAACCATAACATGTTCAAGTTTCAAAAGTTGAAAACGTTATTGTAGCAGGCATACAGAATTTGTGTCAGACTCAATAATGCAATACAATGAGATGTGTAAGTGTAAAATCAGTAGTGTTACTGTGGATGAGGGTTAGTGTGATGTGG
The DNA here is from genome assembly GCA_026745465.1 of Lota lota. Lineage (NCBI taxonomy): Eukaryota > Metazoa > Chordata > Actinopteri > Gadiformes > Lotidae > Lota > Lota lota. Next base: position 13,136,422 of record JACYXH010000659.1, on the reverse strand, counting down.
GGATGTTGTAAAATGCTCAGGACAAAAAGGAACACAGCAAAACATAACCAACTGCTCAGCTGGGGAAAGAGAGAAACTTCCCCATCGCAGATTTATGTTTCTTCATATTTGTATGATTATTTGATATGGAATTGTTTAAACATTACACAGCAACGTTATCACACCAGTTATAATGACTGCTGTGTTTACCTTTTGTTTATATTACAGCTGCAATTCAAAAGGGGTTTAGAATTAGCATTGAGTCATGAATTTGGCTATAAGTTAATGCGTAATGGGTTTATCTCTGCAGGACTTACTCCAAATCCAACTCCACCACCTTCGCCATCTAGAGGTGACTCCCTTCTCCTGTTGAAGTTCTTGAAGTTCATCCCATGTGACATAGTGTGGACTGTTTTAAATTTGCTGTTATATGTTATAACAGTAAGGATGATATTGTGCTCTTTCAGCTATAGGAGCAGCAGAGGTGAGCTATGCTGGTACACAGTCAGCCAGTCCGGTGAGACGGCCAACAGTATATTTAATAGATGCATATGCAGTACAGTAGTATTAGCTGACCTTTTTAACCTAACTTTCTCCTTATCACTTAATGTGTAATGTTCAGTGTTTAATCCAACTCACATGTGTCTATCTTTAAGTTGTTTCTGGTGCTCAAATGTATCTGTCATTCTGGTGTTTACATCTTTTAAACTCAATTCTAAGTTTTGTTTCACTTGTTATGCACTTTGTGTTGCTGACTTGCATGCAAAGCACTCTATAAATAAAGTTGGATTTGATTTGTATTCATGAACCCTAATGCTGTGTGTTGTAGGTGAAGGACCAGGCCAATGTCCCAACTCAGGAGCAGGAGGTAGCTCACAGTCAGATTAATTATTCATAGATTAATAAACCAATTCATTAATACACGTATACCATCAGGAAGTAGCGCAGAATCATCTGAAGTATTCATAAATGAATAAACAAATTAAATTAATAAAATATAAATAAAATGGCAGACCTCTGCACATGCAAGCAAAGACGACCTCTTGCATGCGAAAACTAGACAAAATGTATTTTCTATTCGATTCGATTCGATTCCAAATGCAGAATTTCTTAATAGAATACACATTTGCTTCTTGTATCATTGTATGAGAGGTAGATCTTTGTGTCCATTTTGCCTTTGCTTGTGGTCTTGGACTTTTAAAGGTTACATGACCATATTGTGTTGCTGTGCTCTCAGGGCGCCCGTCTCTTGGTGGACTGGAAGCCCGCGGAGAAGAGGAAGGTGTCCTCAGGCACCCTAACACCGCGCTACGCCGTCCAGAAGGAGAACTGCGACCCGTCCCTGGCCAAGAAGAGCCCCGCTGCTCCTGCCGCTCCGGCCACTCTGGCCGCTCCAGCCGCCGGGGGCAGACCAGAGGAGGGATCCTCGGGTCCAGGCCGGAGCCCGGCTCAGGCTCCGGCCACAGGGGTGGCCAAGCCCGTCCCCCGGCTGCCCACGCAGCAGGCGCCGTGCACGGCCGAGATCAAGACCATCGGGGCCTTCCCCCCGTTGATGAGGGCCGTGTCCTGGGACACCGTTGGCACTCTGAACAGCAGGAACGGAGCTCCGCCCCTCGGCCCGGGTCCCGGCTTCTCCACCGGACCCGAAGAGGTCTTCACCTTCCCGGATAAGTCCCGGGACGGCCAGTCCAAGCAGTCAGGATACAAGGACTTCCCCGCCCAGCCCGTGGCCACACAGAAGCTCAAACTTAGAGAGGTACATTGATGTTTACGTTTTGCATTCAACATGAAGTCCCCTGTTTTAGTTGGACCTACTCTTGTAGTTTTATGTCACGTCGTTTACATTTAATTACATGAATTTGAAAGTACAAATATGTGAAGATATGTGTATCTACCTGAAAACGTTTTGTGCACAGGAGCACAAGCTACTGCGCAACCAAAGCATTGTGGGGTCAACGTTACCAGAATTGAGTGAAACAAGTGAACATGAAAAAGGTACACGTCCTATACCTGAGATGATATTGCATGCATTCCACACTTCCATCAGCAGATGGCGTAATTGTAAAAACATGAAAACAAATCGAAACTGATTTTTTTTACCTTGTGTGTATGCAGGTAGTCTACCGTCGCCAACCTCTCCATGTGGGGAGGATGTGAAGGAGAAGATTGATTCCATGCCCAACATCTCAGACGTGATGCTAAGGAAACTCAAGCTTCACCGTGGCCTGCCTGGCTGGTAGGCCTATGCAGGAGTCTAACCAATTACAACCAAAATAGCATCTTATCAGTGCATCAGTTCAAACTCATCCTTCTTTTGCTGTCAAATGGGGAAAATGTGACTTTGATGAACAGTTTATGTGTGTGTTTGTTATTGCAGTGCACCCCCCCTCACTGAAAAAGAAGTTGAGGTCAGTATCTATCAACGTCATTCTGTAATTCTTCAAAATCTTCAAACGATTTTGTCACAATACTTAAAAACAATGTCAAATTAAAATCTATATTCATTTTAAATGTATTGTGTATGGCAATGAACATTTGACTTGAACATCAGATTTAGATATATAACTCTCCACTAAATGTTCTACAACTGTGGAACATTTTTTTAAGACACTTTTTACTTTCAATAGTTATCCCATTGGCTAACTCAACTCTATATTTATTTAGTCCGCCTGAACCGAGCATAGTTCCAACCACAGGAAGTGGATTCTCTGTTCATAATCAAGACTGATGAGAGGCTGTGAGATTTCCTGTTTCTGTTGAGAGAACACAAACACAACACTGCGTTCTGCAGGCTTTGGCTGTTGCCCCTCCTGTCATTCCCATGGGGACCAGTTGGGGATTAGGACAGTCAGAGGCCATGTATTTCCTGACAACCCCTGGCCCGTGTTCACTCTGAGAACGCCTGGAATGCTGCGGACAAGGCTTTGATCTGCCCAGCTGTGAGCCGTGAATGGCAGAATTATAGCTTATTCTTCCCTGTCTTACCTCTGGCATGCTGGGTTTAATTCTGCTGTAGGTACAAATGTTGTGTTGTGAAGCAATAGAGCACTAGAGAGACAGATCTTGAAAAAAAACAACCCCCAAAAACGTCCTCGCTCTCTGCTCACTCCCTACGTTTCTCTATCATTGAGGAGTGTTGAATTTACAAACCTGTGATGGACAGGCAAGATGAATTCCCTGAACCGATCATGTAGTGAAATGTCGTGATTAGTCAGACATGAGCCGGGAGCAGTCTAAAAATCGAAATTGTCTCATACAGAGGCAGGTGTGCAGTCAAGCTGAACTTGTATCTCACAGAGCATTTCACTCCCTAATAGCTGACGGCTGGCTTTGTAATTTCTAAAAAAAAATGACACTAAAATGATAGCTCTTAAATCTAACCTACAGCACCTTTAACGTTCAGCATTCTCACCAGAAAACTGGTGGTGGAGAACATGCACAATGTACCAATAATCATGGTTATTTAGTGTAAAATGGTTTTGAAATATACAATGAATGTTCTCTGATTGTTTAAAAGACTAGACCACTGATCATTATAAATGCCCAATGAGATAGTGTGGCAAGTTCACTGCTTAATTGTCCCTTAACAGGAACATGGGTCACAACACATTTAGGGTTGGGAATATGGGTCACAACACATATAGAGAGGTCCGTCTGCATATATGTGCTGTGACCGTTGCTGTAAACCAATGTTCCAATGCAACCACAACAACAATACAATAAAATACAGAGGCAGTCCAGACAGGAAATCACATTACAGTGGGACAACAGTGTGCAAAAAGCAAGACAATGAGTAAACCAGAATATGTGCTATTTACAGGTTAAGATGCCTACGGCAGTAGGGACAAAGGAGAGCATATATCCCTTGGTCTTCCTAGCAGTCATCTATAAAACCATTACCTGAGGGTGAAACAGTTCACTCTCCTTCAGCGTGTCTCATGAGTCATGGCTCATGTCTCCATCCTCATCAGTTGAGGATGATGTCATTTATCAATACATAGTATCATTCACTATGTAGTCAGGACGATTAACACATCTCTCCTGCTCTACAGAATGCCTTCATCCAGCTGTCCCTGGCCTACCGGAACGATAACTACACCCTGGAGACGCGCATGAAGCAGGCGGAGCGGGAGCGCCACCTCACAGAGGAGAACACGGAGAAGGAACTGGAGGAGTTTAAAGGAGCTCTGAAGGTTTCCTCCGTCACTTTCACTTTTACATCCAGAGTAGACTCCAGGAATCCCCAGAGAAACTGTTACAGTCACTCACAAGTGCTCCGCTAGAGATAGAAAAGAATAAGAATACAAATAGAGAATAGAAATACAATCAAATTAGCCCAACGTATGAATACAATATACGGTTAAAGGTGATAAAATAGAACAAATATGCATAAATGTAAAACTGTTGAGAGGGCTATTAAGATGTTCAGATGCTGAGGCACTGCACATTATGTAGACTAGCTTTCCCAGCTGTCCCGGTGTACCCTTTTCATAATGTGGAATGACATTTAGAGGAGGGTCTCGACTAGGTGCGATGTGAAAGTGGCAGAGGGGGGAATTTAAAAGGTTATGTGTATGTATTTATGTTTTTATGTGCTTCTTTGTTTGTTTTGTTGTGATGTGTATCGGGACCCCCTCCAAAATCAGATGGTCCATCCCAACGGGTTACCAGTTCAACACATTATGAATTTCTAATCGTCTTCCCCTATTGGCACATGTTGTTTTGTTTTTGTGGTCTTTTTTGAACAGGGTTAGAAACAGGGTTTCATTCAAGCATGTTTCCCTCTCTTTTTTATTGTTTCATCCACAACTGTATGCGCATTGATGATGAATGTGGCGGTGGTGCTGGCTTTTGCAGATGACCTCCCCCCAGTGGCAGAACTTGGAACAGCGGGAGGCGTACCAGCGGCTGATCGAGACGGTGTCGGTACTGCATCGCCTGGCTACCAGGCTGTCCAGCAGGGCAGAGATAGTGGGGGCAGTGCGCCAGGTACCACGCCCGCTACCACCAACACTACTACTACAACACTTACACAGACCAGTGGTGGACGTTACATGCTCTCTGCTCCTCACCACACCAAAATCTCACAGTGATGCTGCCTTTAGCTCATATGCTCCAACACTTAAAACATACCTTTTTCAGCCCGGCTTTTGCATTGGGGTAGTTACCATTTTACTAATGTCTACTTTTATATCATCAGTATTTTGTCTTCCTTGTTATTTGCTGTATTTTTCTTATTTTAAATGTATTCTTATGAGGTTATTCATTGTTCTATTATATGTTTTATGTAAAGCGCATTGAACTCCATATTGTTAGCATGAAATGCGCTCTACAAATAAAATTGAATTAAAATAGCCCCCCACAAAAACTTGTTCTGCAACTGACAACCCGCGCTGTTCTACCTGACAACAGGAGAAACGCATGAACAAGGCCACAGAAGTGATGATGCAGTATGTGGAGAACCTGAAGAGGACTTATGAGAAGGACCATGCAGAGCTGATGGAGTTCAAGAAGCTAGCCAATCAGAACTCCATCCGCTGCTATGGAGGATCTATAGACACTGGAGGTGAAGCAGCATAAAAAAAACAAGAGATTAGAACTCATGTCCTCTTAAATTTGTTTTATACACAGCCAGAAATACAAAAAATGCATTTTCAAAGCTAAGACATTGGGGAATTTAAGCAGCTCCATAGTGGCATTCAAACCTAATATGGGCGTGTGTTATGGTCTCATGTAACCCTGTCTTGTTGTTGTTGTTGTTGTTGTTGTTGTTGTTGTGTGGAATAAAGATGATGGAATTCCCCGACCATCAAGATCCATGTCCCTCACACTTGGAAAGGTGAAAACTCTTTTTTAGTGATCATTCAATTGCCTCAATGTTTCTATCTGTTTTGTTTACATACAAACAACTGCACTGATGACTTTACTGCTCCTTTTACCCCGCGTGATAACGTGTGTTCTCCATCCATCACGCTCATGTCCATGTCATCAGGCGCTGCCGAGACGCAGGGTCAGCGTGGCGGTTGTCCCTAAGTTTAACCTCCTCAACATCCCGGGTCAGACCCCTGCCGGACCCATCCCCGCCCCCTCCTACGGCCCCCCGCCTCCGTCTGCTGCCGCTTCTGGACCACTTGGTGGACCTGCTCTCCCTGTCCTGGTAGGCTCTCTGGTTCCTCAGCTCGGCCAAAACGACCCAAACGAATACATTTCCATTGATTTATTAGATGCACGATAATGGAGTTTTGTTTGTTATTGGCTCTGTAGTGTGAGGCGACTGATTTAAAGGGCAGCACTCCTCCTACTGAGGCCGCACAACCAACCGAAAGGTAGGTGACCTTTTAGATACACAAAAGCACACACAGAAATGCTTGTGTGCACACAAACACACACACACACAGACAGACATGGACACGGACACATATGGACACAAATACACATGTAACACACACACACTTGCCGATGTCTGGCGCCATCTTAATACAATAGGTCATGCAAAACTGAGCAATCACTCATGTTATCGCACAACATTTTTAGCTGTCTGTTCCTTGTTTGTGTGACCTTTAGGCTATGTTTCCCAGGAACGATTCCCTGAGAAACCTCAAGTGGCTGGGTCTGTTTATGGGATGAAAGAGTAAAGACCATCCCCACATGTCATTATATGACATGCAAATATCCCGTTACGTGACATAGTTAAGTTTTATGTTGAACTTGGCCTTTTGAATGGTGCTGCTGAAAAGAATAGCAATGTTTTAAACACTTTAAAACTGAGCTTTGGGTAGATGAGCTATTTCCCTGTGAGATACTCTAAACATTTGGGGCAAGTGTCTGACAAAACCTAAACACAGGTCTCCTTTCTTGGTATTGCGAGAAGGTGAGTCTGAGTGTACATGTCCCCAGTATTTCAACTAAAAGTTGCAGCTCATAGCCAGTGCGGCTCCTTGAGAGGAAGCCAGAGTCAATGACATCTGTGCAAAGTGGTCATCCACTGAGATTTCTTTTATTAAAAAATAAAGTTTCTCAAGACCCTTCCACCTACATGATTTTTCACTGTGTTGTTTATTTTGAACCTTTCTATTAAGACAAGGTTGCGGTGCTGTCAAGAAAGAGTGAGTGTAAATGAGCCGTCCAGCTCCCAGTATTAGAATGCTCTAAACAGTCTTCTTCCCTCCCTGGAACATCACAGTGGAAAGAGGGTGTCAGCGCCGGAGAGCGAACCGGCTCCTCCAGCAAAGCCTGCGGTCAACATGGAGGAGCTCCGGGCCGAGATCAGAGCTGAGCTCAAGGCTAAGATGGAAGAGGAAGCCTATAATAAAGGGTAATGTTATCTCATCAGTCAATGTTCAGCCTCCTCATACACCTCTGTCATATGGGGACGCGTAGGACATAAACTGATCTATAGGGTCCGCAAGCCTACTGTATGCTCGCTGTGTAGCTCAGGCATGATTAGTGATTGGTATATCACACAAACTGTATAGAACGATATGCAGCTTGTAAGTGATTATACACATGTGATGCATTCCCATTTTTGCTGCAAATAGCAAAATGATGATATTATTTGCACCTCAGATATCAAGAGGGACTAAACAAAAGTAAGGAGAGCCAAGAAATTTGCGAGGAGCCAGAGAAAGTCCAGGCAACCTTGCTGCAGGCTGGGAACAAAGACGAGGAAAGCGGGAAAAGCAGCATGGCGAAGAAGTCCAGCAGGTATGTGTGTGTGTGTGTGTGTGTGTGTGTGTGTGTGGGGGGGGGGGGGGGGGGGGGGGGAATATATTGTATTAATATACTATTAATAGGATACTATTAATACGATGTATTTTAATGTATTTAAATTGGTGTATACAAAGTCATTATTGTAAAACTATTAACTGTCATTTTCCAGAAATCGGTAAACGCCGTTGCCATTTCATGTAATTTCCATGTTATTTAAGCCATTGTTTATGTCTCATCTTCACAGCAAGATGGAGGAGGTTCTTGTTCTTCTCGACCGGTACTGGCCCAAGATTTCCTGGCGACATCGACCCTTTTGGATTGCCCTGACACTGTGCCTGGTGATTTTTCTGGTGGTCAACGTTTTTACATACTTAAATGGATACAACAATAGCCATGTGGATACAGCAGAGAAGGCATTGGTACAGGGCAAGAAGAAGATCTTTGGACTGAACGTAGCGGCGCAGCCGAAGAATCCCACCACAGAATAACCAGGAGAAACTCATTCTTTCATTACCTTTGTACCAATGATGGAATCGTCTTCCATATCCTCACATTATAGCTGATGTGAATCTACCACTCTTTGTAGGAATTTGTGATGAAAGGGTGTAGGCGTGGGAGCTTTAAAAAGCAAAGAACTAACAAAAAAGATTATATACATATATAAATGTTTTTTAATACATATATATATATACAATTCTGCCGTATTGCTTACATTATTATTTGGATCATAAACGTACCAAATGAATGCAGATGGTACAGGGATAATCTGTGTTTAGGGACCAATAACAGAGTGTGATGAAATATATATTTATTTATTGTATTAGATGGAACTCTGAATGTTAACCTATTGGATTGCTACTTCAATACCACACTTTAGACAGGAGACAGCATGTAAATGTAAACTCTTATAGTGTCCTAATGTCTAATCTCTCAGGGCTGGTAGACCATAAAGTTCTGGGGAGATGGTTAAATTGATATTTAGAAATACGGCTTTTTTCACTGTAAGTGAACTTCTATGAGCTATTTAAGCAGAAATGTAAGCACATTCCAGTGTAGTTTTCTTAAAGTGCAATATTTTGCAGCTGTTGGATCTTGGTCATGTTGTGTCGGTCCTACAAGCACCTACATTTCTTTCTTTCTCAATGAGTGCACACACTTAAAAACCTCTTTTGCACCTGTGTGTCAAACTGTGTTGTATTTAATGCTGTACCACATCACCTTTTTAATAAAGGTGAAAATCTATATGTTCTTAACTGCGCGCCTTCTCTTTCTTCTATCTATCTATCTATCATGTTACAGTCATCATAATATTTCACTTGATTGTGATGTAACGGCTGTATTGCCCCCTTTCCTCTGCCCATGAAAAGTTTTTTTTGTACGTCATGCGTGGCCGCTGAGTGTCACGGACACTTAACATCTGACCAGGACACCACGGCTGCTCTCTGGCTCCATCTGCGTCATATCCTGCTGGGGTGGAAATGCGATAACACTGCGTACCAGAGGCTCATCAGAGGATGGGCAGGATCATAAGTGTGACCGGGCCATGCCCGAGGGGAGGAAATGATTGTACTTGTACAACCCAGTGTACTGTCACAAAAAGTACAAATCATACTAGTGCATAGAAAACCCATTGTATGCCCATTAACATTAAATCTGTCATGATGGAATTGCTTTCATAATCATGAGTTGTTTTTTTTCTCTGAATAGTGTTTTATTTCTTGACCGTATTGTTTGACGGTGGTAATTATTTTGTATAGCTTTTGAAACCCCTTTATGTCTTTATTATTCCCCAATAATTGTATGTAATTAATGTATGATTTAATTATCTTCGCCATCATTAACAACACTATGTAGGGGACTAAACATATCAACTTTGATATGTTTGATGCTGTTGTATTCCTCAAACATAATCTTTTTTGTGTTTTTCCTAAAGCACACGATGACTGTTAATGCGACTTGTGATTCAACAGGAAGTCCTCCTTCCTTTTCCTTTACTCCCTGGCCAATATCAATGTGCACACTCCCACTAGAATCACCCCTATTTAACCCCCTTGTGCAGGACTCATCCCCAACACCCATTGGTCTCGAGTCCCAACCTCAGCATGATCACAATCATTTTACTGTTGTCGGTCACTCTCGCCTTATCAAGCCCCCTCAAAGGTAAGAAAAGCAAGCAATTTCATGCAAAGCAGTTTCATTTGGACGTTCAATATCAAGTTTGGCACTTTTATTGTACCTTTTTCTAATTTTTTATGTAAAAGAATATGAGAATTAAAACAAATATATATATATATATATATACTTTTTTGGTCATATGTATATATATTATACTTTTCTTATTGTAATCTGCTCTTAGAGTAAATTATTTATTCTGATATCTATACTGATTGATTATTTATAGTTTGTCTTTCAGAAGTGCAGGACAATTTTTGAAGTAGTTATTATTTAATGTTATTTATTAATGATGTCCTCATTCTCTGTAGGCAGCCACAGAATTGCTGGGGTGAGTCAGGTCAGCTCGGTGGATGTCTCCCATCAGCTTCAATATGCCTTCAATGCCTCTGAGGCGAGGGTGGTTTGCCGATCTCTTGGATTGACCATTGCCTCCAAGGCACAAGTACAAAGTGCGCTCACACAGGGCTTCCAAACCTGCAGGTGCGGCTATACCACATCACGTAGCAGACGGTGTGGTACTCAACTATTACAGATAGCTTTAATGTATGTACAAAATGCATGCCTAATATGATGGTATGTGTGCCGTAATATGCATCCATTGGTCCACAGGTTTGGATGGATTGATGAACACTTTGCAGTCATTCCGAGACTCACGCCGAGGCCCTCCTGTGGACAAAGCAAGACTGGGCTGGTGGAATGGAGAACCAGCGTCAGGAAACATTTTGATGTGTTTTGCTTCAATGAATCAGGTATGGCTTCTTTTCATGTAGAGTTCCTATCTCTATAGGCCATCATCACAGAGGTGTAATGCATAATGTAATAAGCATAATGAGATTCCACGCAGTATCTCAGGAAGTAAATTATGGGCACTGACACACATAAAGACCTGTAATTTACTGAATGAGCTACACCTGTTTTCCCCCCGACTATTACACCTCTGTAATGAAGGCTTACACTACAATAATGCTATTTTTGGAATAAATACATTATTGGGATTCCTTTCAGAATATATTCTTTTTTAAATACATATTTATTACGGTTTTCAGTTTCCATAAATCAGTAAATATTGGTCAAATCCTCATCCTCTGAGAAATAGTAAGCATAAAAATTATAATACAAATATGTTTTGCTGCAAGTTTCCAGTTACAAAAGTGCAATACAGACCTTTCATATTCCTCTGGTCCCCTCTCATATGGTGTATGCCCGTTCACATATGACAGATGCAGGGACACAATTGAAGGATACAACATCCGATAGCCCGTTGACCGGCACGGATTACCAGGAGCACCCCCGTTCTCCTTCCCAACAGGATGCCACCTTGACCTCTGACCCGCTGCCTTCCACACGACCATCCCCGCTGCCCTCAGCCTCTCTCTCCTCCATCGTCTCAGCCAGCAGGCCTATCTCTTCCCTTGCACTGCTCCGCTTAACCCAAAGCAGGGGCGAAGCAAGGCCAAGGCAGGCCCTGTTCCTGAGCAGCACACAAGGCTCCTTTAAAGGTATTAGAGACTTGTATGGATTGTATTGTACATTGTGTTTTATAACCCACGTTATTAATATTTGTTTTGCATAGTTTAACCATGTTTTTCCTCCCTCTCCAACCTTGTATGAGTTCAGTGCCGACAAAGCCCTTGCTTATCGGTGTCACCTGCGCTCTACTACTGGTCATCACTGCTGTCCTTGGGTTGGAACAATTGTGAGTGTCTAATGGTGTTATCAAGCCAATTTTGATTATTGAAGTATTGAAATACAAACACTTAACAGATTATTAAGGACTACTTGCTGAATACACATTTTCTTTCTGTTTCAAAAAATGGAAGGAACCACAGCTGCTTTCAGAACCTGGACATGAGGCAGCAGGAAGACTACATTGAAACAGAGGAGAACACATGTGTGATAAAGGAACTTTTCAAAGAAGTGCCAGAGGTCAACATAGAAGAGAGGACTGAAGACAGAAACAGTTTGAATACAGCACTATGATTTGGAACTCATCCTAAATGAATATTAGACAATATGTTATATTTGCAATAGGCAATATTTTGCATATTTTGCATAAAATCCACTTTTCCACTATCAAATACATGCAAAAGGGGAATTTCCAAAATGTTGTTGTTGTGACAAAAAATATGCAAAATGGCTTTAAACTTGAACAGAAAAGGTACACGTTATGGTATGCCTAATATGTTTAGTTGTGTGGGACTGTAATATAAATAAATACGTAAATGTATTTGTATATAAACTATGTCTAAGTTCAAAGTTAATGTATTTCACATTAATTTAATAAATCGTTTAACTATATTTGAGCCACAAGAGATCACTGTTTTCATGACAAAAATGTTTAATGTTCCAGTAAATATGTTTATACTTTATACAGTGAAACTGAACTAAACAGGGTCAATCAACTCTATTTACAGCATCATTTGCAATACTCACAATACTGGGTCAAGACAACCCTCATAAACAGGGCTCAATAAAACACATCAACCTTTCTAAAATATCTGAGATCTGTGGAAATGGTCCATATGCGTATCCATAGTACTCACAGTCAATCTACCATCCTCTACAGATAATAAACAATGCACTGGAGGTTCTTAACAGTTATGACAAGGGTAATGTGATTAGCAAATAACAGATCCAGTATTTGTTTGTCCATTTCCACTTGCAAATAAGAGTGTCATACATCCTGGTTTGCAGAAAAATATATGTGCAAGAAAACAGGAACCCAAACATATTGTGCACAGGTTCAGGTTCATGTTGTAGTTACCTTGGAGAAGAATGTAACAAAGGTTTAGGTCAGTGTTAATGCACAGAGATGGCTATATGCAGATGGGATCTCTATCTGTGAAAACATCAGTAATACTGGTTATGAAACAATCAGCAATGCATTGCATTTAATATCCTGTTATCGGATTTCCCTGCCATTAAAGTTATTGAGTGCTGTTACAGAAAAAATACATGAGTAACTGGTAAATATTGAGCACTTTGACAAGGCATGCTGGGATCCTCTGTTGAGGATATACTTTACTCAGACTTGGAGTTCATGGCGTCAGACTTCACAGCCTCTACTAAGAAGCTAAGTTCATTGCACAGTGTCTCGTGTCTGTAGGCCATCCGGATCTGGGCCACATTAGTGCGACGGATATCATTTCCTTCATGTCCATCTTTCAAGTAGTTCCATCCTAGGAACTGCTGCTTTTCCTTTCAAAATAAAAATTACAAAGTAAAATAATAATTAATGTAAATATACGTACATTGCATCATGTATTGATGACCTCAGTGTATGTGTGTGTGTGTGTGTGTGTGTGTGTGTGTGTGTGTGTGTGTGTGTGTGTGTGTGTGTGTGTGTGTGTGTGTGTGTGTGTGTGTGTGTGAGAGAGAGAGAGAGAGAGAGAGAGAGATTTGACAATGGTCACTCTACCTGGTGAGAGAGGCCACTCTGCAGTACACTGTTCCTTGCTATCTCACACACATCACAGGTGCTGAGCTTCCACAGCTGAGCCGCAATGGCATACTCTTCCATCAACGGCTCCTAGAATGTCCCAACACGTAAACACATGAACAAATCAATCGAAATGCTATTCTGTACAGTCTTCACGGTATAAATGCGCAGTATTTGAGTGGTGGAGCATTCAAACACTAGTTGTTGTGGCGGTTGTGCATGACTACCTTGGTGTAGTGGAACTGCATGGGGTCATCTGTGGACAAAGAGACACAGAGGCCCTTGTGCAAAAACTCTCTAAGAGGATTTTTGGAATATTCCAGAAAGAGGCTGTTGTTGCTCAGTGGCGACATTGCGATGGGTACCTGGGCCAAGTAGTACAGGTACTGCAGCACAGGGCTCTGGAAGTAAAACAGTTGTCCTGGATACACTTGTCTGTCTGTAGTGCCTTTATAACACAATGACCGAACACTACATTTCCCAAGGAAGCACAAACGAATAGCATCAGTCCTCAACGCAATAAGGATTCTCAACCGTTACGACTGATGACAAGGGTAATGTGATTCATGTATGCAAATACCAGCTCTGGTATTTAAATGTGCATTCCCACTTACATATAAGAGTGAAATGCATCCCTTGTTTACAAGTGAACCTGAACATTTCTTGCAAAATGTGTACAGGCTCAGGTTCATGCTGAAGTCTCCATCTTGCATGGGAGAAGAGATCAACACAGTATGATGTGGCCTACCTTCTTGAGGTTGAGTCCATGTGAGATGTTGTCAGCGGTGAGAAAAGCAGACACCAGATGAGTGATGGAGCCAGCTTCTCCGCAGTGTGGACGGAACTGGAAGGTGCTCAGGCCGCGCTCTCTGGAGAATGTTGAAATAAGTCAGTCACATACAAGTGACGAGCGAGTGTGACTGTGTGTTTATGAGGACATTGACACACCAAACATGACCTCCTAATATCAATATTTAAGATCAACACAATCACAATCACATGATGTTTAACTAAACAATTAATCTGGCAGAAGTAACCATGTTCTATTAAATGATCTCCCTAAGTCAACTTGAGGTTGAAGAAAGTACACATCCCAAAAGGGTGTAGGTTTCCATTTTGCTTCGAAACTGAAGCAAAAACTGACCCTGAAACTGAAAGTGAGCCTGAGCTTCAGGGCCAACACTCGCTTACCTCCGAAGGTTGTTGAGAACCATGATGTTGGCGTACATGTGGAAGAGGTAGTAACTATATGGGGGGTTGTTGTCTGCGGTCCACTGCTCTGGCTTGGGGCTCTTGTAAGAGAACAGGTGGTCGCTATGTTTGGACTCATCGTCCACACTGTCAAATCCAGTGACCTTCATTCAAATAAATAAAAGATGTCTTCAATAAAATGGAACATAATACGCAAATATAAATGTTCATGGATAGTTATTCTGAATTGTGAAGGATATTATTGCCTTACATATTTGAGGAAGACATGAAGCTCTTTGTGTTTCTGAGGGTTAACGGTGGCCTCAAATAGAGGCAAGAATATGTTCTCCAGCATCTTTGCAAAGTTGGGGATCAATTTTTTTGACTTGAAAATATCACTAAAACATGGGAGAATAATCATTAACACAAAAAACATGTAGACTTCTAAATGGTCGACACTGCGGCCACAATTCTCCTGTTGTAGCACTTACTATATTCTAGGCACTTGAATAATCCATCTCATGTTAGGAGAGTGCACTTTGTGGTCGATAAACCACTTGGACAAGCTGTCCCACTCATCTGGAGAGCGTCCGTAAATGGATAGGCGGGGCTCTGCGTGCTGGTACTTACTCTCTTCTAGATCGTGGGCCACTTCCTGATGGGAGAAAGAATGTTTTCCATCGCAATATCACATTCCAATGGTGTGAATGCTAGCACTCGTTATAATTCATACATAGTGATAATACTGTGTTAATATTGTGTTCTTGACTTGCCTTTACAATCCGTGCAAAGTACTCTCCGTGGATTAAGTTGTCGGCTTTCAGGTAGATATCCCGCAGTTCACTGGCTCCCACTGGGTTGTACTTGGAATTGAACTTGTCAAACCGGTGGAAGGTCTGTCTCCCCTGAAAAGATGATCACAGAGTATCACACTTAACAGTTATTATTATGACTTCTACCAGTGTACACGTTCTTAATATTTTTTTTGCTTTTTGTAAAAATAAAATACCACCCTTTAGCTTAGTGGAACATTTTGTCTGGGTTGTCTATGCTGGTATTACATTAAGAGTCAGAACACTTCTCCCCATTATCAATGCACAGCACATTATCAATGCAATCCTCACTAGAAGGAGCATGGTTCTGTCTCTAGCTCATCGTTTTTACAATAAATCTGCTCATGAAGATACAAATGTCTATTGCAATTAGTAGAATGGTAGAAAGTAGCCTCTTACAGCATGTACGTCCAGGGAGTCCACGGTGAGGTCATACGGGTCCATGTGGAGGCTGTGGAAGACCTCCCTGAGAGTCATGCGCTGCCCATCCTTCTCCAGCACCACGCGCTCTGCCTCCGTCTTGTAGGTGGTCTGGATGAAGGTCAGCAGGTGCTTCTGGGACATGCAGGCTGCGGCATGGATGTGTGTGTCCACCTGGAAATGGCACGACACGACATGTATCCTTTATCATTAGAGACAAGTGGCACTGAGAAGAAAATGGACAGTATATACTCTGGATCGAAAATATGAAACCAAAAAGAACGTGCCTTTCTGACGTTGTAGAAATCTCTGTGCGGCACTCCTTTCAGTTCCTTGAGCTCTGCCATTTCGTTGAGCATTTCATGAAGGTAGAACTTGGAACCTAAGAAGTTTAGTCGTCTGTGGCAATAGGTCTTCCTGTAACACACACAACATGTGAATTTTTATGTCTGTACCACGGCTAATAGGAATACTAAACTCAACAAAACGCCAGTCAAACTTCCAGTAGTGAAGCTAAAGTGCCTTTTTATTGGGTTATAATCACTCACGTGGGCCCATCTGCAATCATAGCCAACACGGGGCTTAGGTCTATAGCAAAAGTCTCCAAGTCTGGGTATGGAAGGTTACGAGGTTTGTTCTCCCTTAGAGCCTCCAGATTGTCATAGACGTTCACAATCCCATCTTTCATTTTCAGTTCAAAGCCCAGATTCTCTGGGATGTTCTCCATGCTGTAGGGATCCTCTCCCTTCCTTGGACATGGGCAGACATCTACAAGACGCAACATGTTGTATACAAGCATTACAATTGGGTTTTACAAAACAAAAGTTAGTTTTGTTTTGTTTGTCCTACCCGGCAAAACCTCATCTTCCTCGGTCCATAGCTCATTCTCAGTACTGCGGAGGTACTTTGAAGTGGTTCGGGAAAATCTGTGATACGCTAGTTTTGAATACTTCTCACGAATACGCAGAGCCTTAAGGAGACTCTTTGCCGCCTGTTCATAGTCCTCCACTGTGATCTGGAAATAAAGAAGAGTATTCCCACTAATTGATCATAATATGAATGTGTCCACAATTGTATCAATTGTTGTACATCTCAGTATGTGATGAAAGACACTATTCTAATTTTGCATTACCTGTGACATTAAATGTGCCTTAGGTAAGATTTAAGAGCTATAATTTGAGCCTCTTTTCCCTGATTGGTTCGGGGAAAGCGTCTTGCCTGTCAATCACATGTTTGTGAATGCAATGGCACTTATCAATGTCTATGAAATGTAGGGAGAGAGCAGAGACAAGTGTTTTGTGGGTTGTTTATTTTCAAAATCTTACTCTCTCTCGCTCTCTTTATAATGCTCAAATCTTATTTACAGCAGATTTAACATCAACATTGACTTCTACCTAACCCTGCTCTTTAAAAGTGATTTACCCCAGCACAGTAGTCTCCACTAATGGTGACCCTCTGGTATTCCGGAAAGCTTTCTAGCAAGGAAGAACAGGTGGAGCTGGGGGACACGAACGGCGTCGCCCCCAGTGAACGCGTCCACTCTGGATTGGCTATGCCCTGCAGAGACATGGATTGGGAACGGATCATCTTGAAACTCTTCTTCCTGGAACAAATTTAACAGAAATAATGACCTTATAACACTGCTGAAATAGCACTGCTATTCAAACAAATAAATGCATAGCATGGTTTTACTGTGTTCAATGATAAAATACTACACACACATTTTTATGTGGTATTTTTATTATTATTAATTATTTTTTATTGTCTGCTGCTGTTAAGACCAAATTTCCCCCCGGGAAATACATACTTCTCATCTATCCATCACTCTACCAATCTATCTAAAGGACAATCCATGCATTAGGACCAGATGAAGAGGACCAGGCAGCTATACCTTTTGGTGCTCTCCTCTGACTGCTGCTCTGCCAGCTCCCTGAGCAGCTCCCTCTCCTTGGCTTGGTGGAGGCCGATGGGACAGTCCTCCTCAGGGACCGTGAACATGGATATCGCATCCTTGTGGTCCTCCTCCTTCAGGGCCGAGGCGTAGATCCTCTCTGCCAGCAGCCGCACCTCCTCATCTGCCTCACTCAGGGTGATTTTAGGGAACTGACGAGGCATATCTACAGGAATGCGTCAGCCTTGGTGAATTACAGTGGTCTTGAATGATAACACGTGAGGACATGGGTTATAAAAGGGGAAATCAATTGCATCAAAGTTTTAGCTTGTACCGTTTTGCAAATGTGTGCCAAAAGTCAACAAATGACTTAAAGGTTGAGCTGCCAGAGTTATAGATAACATATATAGCCTTGGCGCTGTGTTTTACATTTAGTTATCCTTACTATTGTCTTATGCAATTGTCTCTCGAATGCAAGCTTTCTAAAGAACTCGAGCCACACTCAGTCTCACTGAAGCCTTAATGTTGTTGTTTTTTACAGCATTACAACACCACAGGCGCAGAGGAAATAATAAGCTACCGAAAACATTGGTCCAGAAATTGATTTTATATGAATAATTTACCATTCACATCTATGAAGGTGAGGTATTTTCAATTATTGCAAGTTAGAGAGAGGCGTTTGCGTATAAGGGCCTACAAGTGAAGTTGATCGCATTAGACACCACCACACAACTTACTAGCGTTAACACAAAAGCCACTGTAGATTATATATGGTAAATTGTTTAGCTAAACCACTTCTGACCGTCTGCGTCCGGGAAACTCTATAAAGTATTATTACGATACCAACTGCCCACTGTTGCTATAGCTATAGATTGTTTGGCTCCACTGCCATGACAACCCGTACACGCGCTTCCATGTTGGATGAGGCGATTCGTTTAAAGGTTGTTTTTAGCTAATGAAAGTGTAAGTGTTTCAGCTCGAATTTTAACAGTATGAGATTATTATATATATATATATTTTTTTTTTTTTGTATGCGTTTTGGGCCGAGAGTTCGAGGAAGGGGGGGGGGGGGGCGGGGGCGTGTTATCCCCATGGATACAACCCAATGATACTTTGTGATACTTTGTATCGTCGCTGTGTAGGAGGGGCGTTATAATGAACGATGTTGTGTATGAAATGCGCCACACACCTTGTCGTTATTAAGTTTCCGGGAAGCATAACCCTCTATCGGACGCGGAAATCAAAGTCAACCGCTGCTCAGACGGAGCCTCACACATCCATCCATCCCCCCCCACACACACACACACACACACACACACACACACACACACACACACACACACACACACACACACACACACACACACACACACCGTGGCGTTATACTGTAAGTTCCCGAGAAGCATACCCCTCTCTTTGACGCCGTACTCACCATCAACCATACATAACACACACCTCGCCGCCGGGGTAACCATTCGTCCTGACGTCGGGAATTATACTACTTCGACGACTAAACAAGAGCGCGACCTGCGTTCCAGGCAGAGTGGAACGAAAACAAAGTGGATGGCGGAGACCGGCAAAAAAAACATAGGATTTGACTCCTGTTTTCTCCAAATGACGGTCTTATTTCAGTAACAAGGATACAATTACATAGATTACAATGTTGAAAACGAAAATAATTTGTACTTATTTGTGTTATGAGGTACTTCACCATCAAACTTTATCTTTAATATATAGTTATCATAAAGGTTTTTTCCACTATAGGCAAATCCTTCTTCCACTTTCTCTCTAAAGGACCGGTCTGAAGCAAGGCACCACAACTTTAGGCCTCCGTTGAATAGCTTCCCATGTAAAGAAAGGCCTTCTATCTCTTCCTACCTTCAGAAGTTCTCTCGGCCATCGCTCGTGTCTTTCTCTTTGCCTTCTTAAGTACCTAGCTTCAGCACGGTCCTCGGCTTCAGATGAGTGAAGGGTTTGTTGAGACACCAGTCCTTATGCAAGGATCCGTGCCACACCACTGCTCTTTGTGCGGTGGCACGTGTCCACGTTCATTCTTTTCTTTTGACAGCTCCCGCTCTATTTTAAGAGATGCATGTCATTGCTTTGAAACAGTTACTGCTAATCCCAGGACTAGGTCAAATCTGGCTGGCCAAGCAGAGACTTTTGGTTGAGCTCCTCAGAAGCCATTGCATTTCTTATGTCTGTCTGTCTTTCTGTTTGTTTCATTCATAAAGAAAGTCATGTAAAAGCTATGTTGTCTTTTTTTATCTGCTGTCTAATATGGATACTTGCAGTGGAATCAATGATGCAGGTAACGACCTTGGTTTAAGGGTGAAAACGATTGCCACTGCAACACATTTAATATATTGACCACCCTTCAATCAAATGCAAATCAAAGTTGATATGAGCAGGTATAAGGAAGGCCTTTCTTTGACCCATCAGAATGGTCTACTGAGCCTGCTATATATACATCCATTACCACATGTGTTTATGGTTCACTGCCCTGCATAGGCTCTGGGACACAAAGAGAGCCTCTGAGCAACTGGAATGCTTTTGGAAAAATGCATTGACGGAGGTAACACCTCATTCTCCTCTCATCACCAGCCACCCACCAACCCCAGCCCATGGAGGATAGCGATGTCTTTAAACGTACAGGCAGATATGAAGCCTGAGTCGGCCGGGAATGACCGAAATAATTTGGCATTGGATCATCTTCATTTTTCTAACGGTCTTAGTGAACAGGGCCTTTTACTGTCAGTTGTGAAATAGAGACTTGTTGCAGTCTTATCTCAGATGTAGCTGCTTTTTTTTTATCATCTCCTCTCATGCTCCTTTTAAAAATCACAACTCCCAAGTAACTCCCCAGCTACAAATATCTTAGATCCTAGGCAGGCAGGCAGCAACTGTATCAGTATCTCTTTGCAATTGACAAACAAGCATGTGTGTGTGTTTGTGCGCGTGTGTAAAAAAGTGATAGAGAAAGTATTTAGATTGCAAAGAAGTAAGATGGCAGAAGGAAGCTCACCCTTCGCCAAGCAAGGACTGGACTTCTGCTTTACAAGAGCGCTGTTTCCTCTTATCATGGAGCTCTGCTTCCAACCAGCAGATATCTAGATGGAGATAAACAAGGTTGGCTTTTTACTCAAACAGCCAAAGCTCAATTTCAATGTGCTTTGCAGCCGTTATATTTATATTATTTTAAGTGCATGGCTCTGTCTTGTTCGCATAAAAAGATTGTTTTGAGTGAATAAGGAATTGTCATCGTTGTCTTCCAGGCACATATTCTCTGTAACTCAGCTGTACAAATATCAATAGGTGCAGAATGTTAAGATACATACCTTGAATCACTTATTGCATTTGAATATTTAGGAATTGGTCTGCTCACCTTCTCTTCTTGCTGCCTGTGGTGTTTGTTAAACCATCCCACGATAGCTATACATTGTGTGTAAGTCCTTCAGCGAATCGTCTCCTCCAGGCTCTGTTATGGCCACAGAATGTGATACCCCATTAGCCTCCCAGCAGTGCACATCACTTCATCTTTAACCCTTTAATTTCTGTGCCTTCCCACTGCTGCTTGAACTACAGGATGCTAAAGCCAGCCAAGCCGATATAGCTGCTTTTACAAAGTTTTACTATTACAAACTGCATTTGTAGCCCAAAATAGCCTGTGCTTGAAATGTCATTCTCTTTATAAATGCACATTCTTTGTCTTTGCATTGTATGCTGAGGGGCCCAGATCTGAACGGCCCTTGAGAGAAATGAGCAGGTTGGACTAAGAACACCCACTCTTGCAGCTCCTGTCAGACTGTATCACATCTGTTTGGGACAATGCATCCTTGGTCAGATCAGCACTTTCACCCTACACAATTATAATGTATGTGTTGAGGGAGATATGTTGTACATGTGCATGAAACATTGACCTGAATGCAGTCAAAGCAGTAATAATAGTTGTGATACTATATACTGATACTAATAATAACACCCTGCTTGTAGTAATTTATTTATTTTCTTTACAAGTACATTTTGTTGATGTGAATGGGCTAAATTGTCCCAGCTGTATTCTACAGTGGATGCTATGAAATTATAATTCAGGATAAAATCCTGGTCACATCTTATCTAACCTCTTTTTCTCACTTGCAGAATTTGACTTTATTAAAATAAAGTCAAATAAACAAATTTACTTTCATCCCATCACAAGCTCTGTATATCCACAGCATCCAGTAATGTGATATGGAAAAAAGGATTAGTGTTAAAATACACCTTGATCAGGCACATTGTTGGACCTTAATAAAGGAATAGAGATCAAATATAAAAGTTCTCAGTCACATCTGCACAGCGTTGTTACACAACGGTGAGCTCTCCAGAAGGCCTTGGATGAGGACAATCATATTTAAACTGTACATATGCAGCAGATGGTGCATGGTGCCTGATTCAGCCAGGCAGTGTTTGAGATTGCAGAGGTAATCCACCAAGCTCAGGTTCTCAGGGTACTCTTGGGTTTGGATGTCTGTAGTATAGACTGACTGATTGCCATGGATTGGCTGCTTAATGACACTGTCATTCAAAGAGAATGACAGTGTGGTTGTCAAATGAAAGCCAGCACTTGAAATAGCCATGCATCTGACATTATCCTTATTTTATTTGATTTGTATTCATAACCCTTTCTACTCTCCTTTCAGTTCTCTTCTTTCCTTTCCTCTTCTCTCCTCTCTCCTTCTCTTTGCTTCTTCATGCTCCTTGCCTCTCTTTGCCTCTCCTCTCCTTTCTTCTCTTCTCTTCTATTACAGTCGACCAGCTTTACTTTCTGTCTGTCAGGGCTGGTCCATAAATAGCATGGAACAACCTTTCCCCACTTCAGTTGAGTGAGGGACCTAAATGGCTTTGGTTAATGCAGTGATTCAGCGTTAATAGTGAATATTTTCAGAATCTTCACAAAATAATGCCAAATGATGCTATACTATTTAACCCTGCTACTTTGGTAATCCATACCCCTGCTCAGATTTTATATTTACACTAAACAGAGATAATATTCTTACACGTTGCTATGAGAAGACAAAACTCCCTAACAGTTATGGCGGCTTTACTCTGCAACTGGACCGCATTGCTCCAAATGGGCAGCTGCAACTCATCAGTTTCCACCCATTAAACCCATACAGCCAGAAGCAAAGCCATTGCTCAATATCTTCGCTAGATGGCAGTGGAGTCCATATAATCATTGCATGCCATTGGGTGAATTAATGCGTTTGTATTTTGATATTGTAGTCATTTTGTCACTTGCATTTGATCCAGTAAAATACATAACAATTCATTAATGTAATTGCAAATTAAATGGTTACAATTTATATAGGCCTAATCAGATGATCAGTATGTTCTGGGGTTATTTTGTGGGGAAAAAGTGCATCAAACTCACACTGTCACGCTCATAACAGTGTTTTCACTGAGGCAATCTAATCCAGACTTGATATTTACAATAAAGCACAAATGTTGAATAAAGTAGAAATTTATAACTATATGTCAACATAGAATGCCTCTTGGCCATTCACTTCTGTCTCCCCGTGGAAGGTCTCTGGATAAACACACTTGATAATCCCCACCTTGACGTGTGTGGGACCAAATTGGAAAGAAATATCCCATGGGGACCCATGTTCACTTGAGTACGGGATAAGATGGAACAATTATCAAAGTCATCTGATGCAGGGAGCTCTGCTGGCTCTGTTTTCGAGAGGTGGCTTCTCTGTGGCAGCGGGGCCAAAAGGGCCACGACATGATGGGGAATGATCAAACTTGTTTTCTATGGTAGACCTGATATTCATTCATAGGTCACGGCCAGTGCCTTGTTGGGAAACCTTGTGTTTTAAAGATGCTTTCTCTGTGCTGCACAGGAATGCCAGACAGAAGCCCCCCTGCAGCAGTAGCCATCTATGGAGGATGGAGGGATTGAAGCTCAGCCTCTTCTAATAGGCATAGGTCTGGCCCACAGACATGCGTTGAACCCATATAGGCTGGAGTGGACCAGGCAGGAATGTGCCTGGCACCTCGTCTGCCCTTTAGGGGGTCACAAGTAGGGGGAGTGAGACGATGACTAATAATACCCTATAATCACTTAACTCAGACCAGGTGCAGTTTGTCTTGCTGGGGCAGTGCACTGCAGACAATAGAAGGAGCCAAGAAGCAAAGAAGTCTTATTTTGAATGCAAAAGGTTTATTGTATGAAAAACATTTTTAATAAAATAAAATAGACCGTATTTACAAATATATTATATAACTTTTTTTTTTTAACAAATATAGTATTACCACAGTTTGAAAAATAATAGTGAAAATGGATAGATAGAATGCCCTTATATATTTATTCCTGTATAAAAAATAGCTCAATCTGTATAAGTATCATAATGTAGCCTCTATGCAATATTTAAATAATGAAATTCAACATTTTGTAACATATATACATACACTTGTAAAAAAAACAGACAAATATAGATTGCACATGTGTTTATACAAACAATATAATTTTCAAGTATATTTCAATCCATCATGGACTGGCACATTTTTCACAGAATCTAAGGCATTTTTCCCTTGTACAATACAGTGTCCAAAAATATGATTAAGATCAAAAGCTTAATAGCTCTAAAACATAACTATATCCCTGTTGTGATTAGCATCTCTCTTCCTGATGATTTGTTTTTTAATCTTTAGGTCCATTTAGAGAAAAAAAAAGTGCAGACAAGTATTGAGAGTTGGTTGGAATGGGGTAGCATAATCCTTAGAGGATAGATGTTCTCAAAGTCCTGACTCTGAGGAAGTGGTGTGTATTAACGTCCCTGCATGGTAAGTGAGAAAGAGAGAGAGAATTTCTCTCCTCCCAGCCCATGATGTGTCCACTTTGCCAGGTGTGAGCACTGTGTTCCCTTCCTCTGCAAGGCAGAGAGACAGAGAGCAGCAGCAGCATCTGGCCTTGGTGCTCCACACCGTGCCATCCAGTGTCTGAAGGCCAGCTGCAGAGGTCTGCTCCCTCTGTATGCTCAACTCCATCTCCCATCAGCCTACCCGGCCTCCAGAGACACACAGCAGGAGCAGCCTGTTTGCGCTAACTCAGTCCTTGCGCTTTGGAACAAAAAAATTACGAAAACAAAAAAGCTTGTGCTGGAGAACGCTTGGCTTTAAGTCTCAGACATTTGAATAATCTTGGAACAAACAGCAGAGAGGACATCGCCGTGTCCTTGGCTGCCTTCACGTTTTTTTTTTGGCTTCTATCTGAGCTTGCTTCCAATCACTTGCTCATGTCTGGGTGAGGAGCAGGAGGGCATCCAGCTTGTGAACTTGTGACACAGTGTTCCTCCACACAGGCCTCAGCCTTCCCTGCTCCAGCCCCAGTGTGACCCCGCGAGTCGGGAGAGAGCGCCGTCTCCGGCCGTACCCCTGCGGGCTGATCTTGTCGATGGGGGCACTTCCAATCTTCAACTTGTTGTTGAGCTGGTGGAGGCGGTGTGCCAGGTCGTGTACGGTGCATGTGCCCAGGGAGCAGCCGGGCCTTCTGGACTGATTGACGGAGTTCTTGGACCGCTTGGTTCTGATGCTGATGCCATTGCTGGATAGAGGAGGGGTCAAGACAGAAAGAGAGAGAGGGAAATTAATTATTGCACTGCATACTTGACTGGCTTGCTCTCAATGGTCTATATTTAAATTGTATGCATCTTTTGTTAGTTTGTAAGTCAAACTGGAAATAGATTGTATGTGGTTTTTTTTACCTGGAATGTGTAATCAGAGTATCCCTGATCTCTTCTGGTGTGACAAACTGCTCAGACTCCGCCACCCTCTCTGCAGACATGCTGGTAAGATGCCTCCTCAGTCGGCTCTCCATCCACACACTTAACCTATAGAGGAGGACAGACAGGAGACCAGATTAATCCAGGGCAGATCATTAGGAAGACAGGTGGTGACATCTGCCTTCACTGTTTACATATGGCAAGATGGGATTGATCCATCGTAGAGGTAGAAGATTAAAGAGTAAATAAAGAAAGTAAGTCAGCTCACCGTTTTTTCAACTCTGGGTTCACTTCAAATTCCACACAGTGAGCTATTGTGGACAGCAGGCAAAAATAAAGGACGGATTGGAGGATCAGCTTCATGTTGACTCTGTGACCTGTGAGGGAAAAAGACATTTGTCAGTTATTTACTTGTCATATCAAATTACTATATAACTTTATATGCTACCTTGTATTGTTATGCATCTTTGAAAGCATTGCATTGCAATGATAACTACCATACCAGCCACGGTTTACACAAGAGTCCAAAAGCCAAGTTATCTTTTACTTATCATTCATTTATTTATAAAGTTAAGCTAAGGTCAGATTTTGCGCAGCTAAGTAAACGTACAACCATGCTTTAGGCCCCTGGCCAGCGAAGGAGAGTCTAATACTGTTTCAGACTAGTCTGGGCTAAACATTACTGGGGCTAAGTCACTGCCAACTTAACTCAATATAAATCATCTAAGTGATCCAATTTATTTCAACTAGCAGGAAAATGGCAGGAGGTGTAAATTGAAAACAATAAAAACAGTAACAGTTAATTCCTACCAGATGTCTTACAACATCTAGAGGGCAACCTCCTGCACACACTTCCAGTTAAACACCTTATATAACCAGACAGATAACCCGTCCTTGTCCATACACTCTGACCTCAAAAGCACAAGGATAAAGCCATCAGCAATGATTAGGGCAAAAGGTAACCTAAAGAGACAAAAGGATGTTTTCAAATGCACACATACCTATAATCCTTCTTTAATTCACTTGGATCCAAAAGTGCTCCGGCTGTAGACTCGGCTATTAAAAAAAGTACTCCACAGATTTCTTGAAATTGCTGGAGGTGCTGTAGGGCAGCTGTGACACTCTGCTAATAGCTCCAACACACCAGACGAGCGGCTTTATAGTTTATAGTGGTGGGAGGGGCCCTTTTACTGACTCACACAGTCCCTCATCCTTTTCCCCTCCCAGTGCATTACAATACTGTTCAATGTAGCTGAAAGTATTGAATTGAAACCATTAAATATACAGAATATTAAATGATCAAAAGGATACATATGAAAATATATTTTTCTTCTAATCCTTAATGGCAGCATAGTATAAGACAAATTAAGTGAGTAAATTGAGATCAATGCTTTTTTTATAATATGAGTTTTCTCTGAATATTATAATTGGATGAGCATGACCTGAATGTAGATTTTCTTTTATTTTCGTTTTTCATTTTCAAGTAGGCCTATGTGTACTTTATTGGACAATACAATTATCATAAAAAGAAGTAATGAGTAATATAATATAAGTATCACAAACGCATGTTGTAAATAAGCAGGAAGCATTTTAGAGGTAATTCAAATAATGAAAAAAGAAAATGTACAGACAAATGTACAAATACAGTTGTTTTGTTGTTGGTTTTCTTTGTCTATTCTGCTTTAGGAATTAAGTGAACTGAACTGTCTCCAACACTGGATTTTAAGATACAAGCACTGAGGAAATGCCCAATTAAATATATTAAGTTAGCTGGTTGTTAACATATAATGATTTCATAATAATATTTATGTAAGCAAAACATACAGTTCACTTAAAACCCAATGGAATTATTTGGTATATTGATAATAACCAAAATGATAATTACTACACTAAGAGGAATCATATATATACATATACTTTTTTAATTTTATTTATACATATAACCCAGAAATAACCCAGGAATCAATTTAGGAATGTGGCAATTTAGAGCCACAAAGTCTGTTACCCTAGCGGAGAAAAATGACTTGAGTCATGCAGAACGATGATTCATTTTGAAACTATCCACTTGATTGTTACAAAGCAACACCACCACATTTTGTATACAAGTGGTTTTTGTGATTGCACAAACCAATTTTCATATATCTGAACTGCAATGGATTACACAATCAGGACAAAAACTGCTGTTGCTATACATTGCTTGCTGCATTTGCCCATATGTTGAATAGGTCATGCTGTCAACGGGATGGGGGAGAAGAGTGTCTGTGGACCTTGGACCATAACACATTGTTCCCATTACATTTTTGGGACATACACTAACTTTGCTCAGTTAGTGGTCTGAAAATTTTCTGATGGATCTATTGTTTACTTTTTAAATCTTATTAAAGTATTATGTACAAACTTCATATTTATTCGCACCTCAATATCAGATTAAAAATGATTGTGCATCTATGATACGCCCAGAATAAAACAACGTTGAATGGTCGGAGAATGGAACAGAGAATGACAAAATCAAAGCTATCCGAAAGACGACTGTTAAGTCAACTGGGCAGCCCACGCCCATGGATGTCGCTGGGCTTTGCACGCAGGCGCATTGCCATTCCTGTCAAACATGGCTGTGCTTTTGAAGAAAGAAAAATGCTGAATTGTATTGGTATATTTCGGGAAAAACACCAAACATGGCTAGATTCGCTGATTATTTTATTGTCGTGGGATATGATCAGGATAAATCTGGTAAGTGACACGTCTGACCGCACGACCACGGGTTACAAATTGTGCCTAAACGCTGTGGTTTATCCAGGCCGTCAGGGTGTTAGTGTTGATGACAGATAGCTCGGGATAGCCTAGCCATACAGCTAAGATTTGAGATATGAAACACCTTTTTGGGGCAGTGTCCTACTGCTGCTGAATCTAGATAATTACACAGTAACTAAAGCAACCACAGACCTTTCAAAAAGTAAGCGTTGTTATTCTGTACAATATCTTTTAATTTGTTTCTTGAAACTTTTACGGATGAAGTGGGAAAGCTTTCACATCCTGTCCCTGTTGATGTGTGTCCCTGTCAAATGCATTCTTGGCGGTGAGCTAAGGAAAAGCTGCACTACGACATGCTTAGGTTTCCTAGTAGCTTATTTTATCGTTTTTATTTTTCAATGTATAGGAGACCATACACGTATTGTTTGCCTCATACAAATTGATTGGGGTATGCTAGGCACTGAAACGCCTGTTTTCCCTCCCATCTCTCTGTGTATACCTGCTACTATACTAGAATTGTATTGCACGTGTAACCCTCATGCCATCTACTGGACTTGACTGCTAAACATTTTGTTGGTCTATTTTTACTCATTGTTGACATGTGCATTTGACCAGTTTTGTAATCGTTTTCTTGGAAGGAGCTGAACTTTTAGGGGATGGGCGTATACAGCTGCAAAAAGGCAGGCCCTGTTGTAGGATCTCCCCCCCCCCCCCCCCCCCCCCCCCCCCCCCTCTTTTCTGCATGAAAGTCATGAGTGTTGGAATGTGAAAACCCTCCAGCGTATACCCAAATACCATGCTCCATAGCCGACTTCATTTTTGTGTATTGTGTATTTTCGAAGAACGTATAACTCAATGAAGAGTTCACATATGCATTTATCGTTCCACTGTGAGGTAGTCTACTTCTTCCGAATCAAATCAAATCAGATGGCAGCAACAACAATGGATCTGAGTCCAGTACAGAGAGTAGCCGTACTTGTAGGCCTATCTAAACAATTCATTCAGTCATTACACTGAGGTGAAGGCGCAATTTGAAAGATGATCAATGCTTTGGTGAAAAACTAAACATGGGTTTAAGGTTTGTGTCTGAGAGAAGACTGGCTGACTTCTCTTTGCAATCACAAGCCGAATGTTAATCATAATGGGATGTATGTTTGCATCAGTTCTTAGCATCATGACCCTAAACCGAAACCCAAGAGGAACACAATGTCATCAGCATTATAGACTCAGTCAAATCCCATTCAAACGAAATGACCATGATTGTAATGCTTAGCAGTTAAACAGTAAAAGTGCAAAGAAGCATTCCAATAAATAAATATCTATCATTTTACTGAGTTGACAGTCTTTTGATAATTAGGTTTGATGATAAGTAGAATTATACTGTTGGTTTGGTGCCTTCTTTTTCCGTAGCTGAATAGTTTTATAACAAGAGATAGCTCTAAAACAATAAGAACTTTGCACTTGTCAATAGTTATTATTTTACACATCAGTTGTTTAGTTCTTAAAATAGACATTGCGGAAAACCTGGGTATGCCTGTATGCCAGTAGTCTGTCAAGACAACATGTGTTTTCTACTCTACCTTCATCACTAAATCAAACAAGGTTCCTTGCAGAGGTCTTCAGGCCACTTCCTGAATACTAAAGATAATATTTCCACTCCCTTCACCCACAACCCATTGCTCACTACGGCTGGATAATTTGTCAAGGAAACCATTGTAAAACGCTTGCCTAATACTACCATGCATTTCAGAGGACTGACTTTTATACCTGCGTCTGTAAAAGGAACAAGAAATGCATGCATTTAGCTTTTTGTTTGGTAAAATCTCCAAAGTATTTTAATCATTTTATATACAAATCGTTATTTCACATTTTTTAAAGATTAAATGATGATGCATTTCCATGTACATATTAAGACTAAATGTATCTGAGATGATCTGTCTTAATAAAGCACTGCTGCAGTGCTTGCATAATGAAATATACAACTTCCAGTCGTTACCAGAATATGTTGTTTTTGTTTTTAAGTCAAATCCAAATCCTATAAAATGACAAATATTACAAAAGACTCCTGATTAACTAGTTGTGATATTGTGGTAACACTGCTTCTGTTGAACTCACATATGTATCTGTCTCTGGCTTGTACACTTGGCTTAATAGAGAAGAGGGCATGTCCTCAACTAAATCTGCTATCAATAGTATCATGTACTGGTTATTGTAGAAATCCAGTCCTATGGGTGCAGTTCACTGAGGAAAATTGAACATGACCTACCTATAGAAAAGCCTTAAATTGCAGCTTGTATTGTATTTCAAGGCATGTTGCAAGAGTTCTGCATGAAAAACACTTGCTCTTTGGACTTATGACATACATAAACTATGCAATTATATTTGTTGGATTGTGGTGATTCTATGCAGTGTTTTGGAATAGGCATGGCTGTTTATCTTGTAGTGGTGTATTGTTTTGGCTCATTGGTGAGGGGCTATACAGTCTCTGCCCGCACCAAGAAACATGTGTGAGATGGAAGAGAGGAATTTGTCCCGGTGCCTTACTCAAACAATTTATTGGATGGATCTCATCACCCTCTTGGATAATTATTTTGGTATGCATTTCAAGGACATGCTGCCCATTGTTAACTTTCTGTGACTTTCTGGTCGGGCCTTTCTGGTCTTCACTAAGAGAAAGTGTTATGTAACACAAAAAGTCCTGCAGGATTCAAAAAGGCTGGGGGTTTGCAGGGAATATGAGTAAATACTTCCACATGCAGATTTGGCTTCTTTTTTTTTACAATGCTTAGACTACTTTGAGATACACATGGCAAACATTGAGTTTTTGTCTTCACTGTTAATACAATTTGGACACAAATGTAGCCTTCTTAGCGACCTATCCAATCCTTCAATGATAAAGCCTTAGCTGTAGCCAGATTATTGATGAATAAGTACTGTAATATTGGTTAGGTCATTTTCAACAACCATTATATGTACGTAAATTGATCGACTGAGTGTGGTTTTGTACCATTTAAAAAAAGCTGATTTAGGGATTTGTTTCCTTCTTTGATTGGAAGCCACTATCTGTTAAGCTGACTTTATGGCAGGAGCCACCCTGACCACAATGGGGAAGTTCCTTTCCGTATTTTGCAAGAGAAGATCTGTAATAATTCAGCTCCTCAATGCAAGCTTATCCGTACTGCAGTCTCTTTTGCGCTTTCATGTCAGAGATATCAAGCAAAGCAGTACTTTTATTTTCTCACGTGTATCAAATTAAAAATAAATTTGTTGTTGATTTATTTGTCGGACGAGCAAAAATTAAACATATTTATTGTATATCTGAAGCAGGGAATATCAACCACAACCAAATATTTAGATTGTTGAACCACATGTCATACACGTAAGTACTTGTTATATCAGGTCTATGTTTTAGCATTTATGGAAATCATGCCATTTCTTTTCTGAGCCTGTGATGAGCAAATCAAATTCAGCATTGCGATACGCGTGGTGTGACATTTCGCAGCTCATATTGCCTTGGCCAGCATCTTTGTTATTTTTTCTCCAATGTGGGTATGAGCTCCTATATGTTTCTTCCTCTGCAGTAGCATTTAATGGCTTCCTGGACTGAGATTTTTTTTTATATCCCAAATTTGCTTTTCATGCAAATAATGACTATTCTTGCGTCCTGGTAGGATTTACATAGCTCTCATACAGCATCAAGCAATAAACAGATTTGTTGACTCTTCGCATATTAACAACATGTGGAGTCACTTTGGCAGGTGTTTTGGCAAGATGTTTAAATTAGTCCAATTGTATCCATAACTAGGCTGATGCAGATTGGGGGTTGATGTGACGTAAACAGTAAAATTGTTGTACAAAGGCGGCCTTGGCCATACATGGTAAAGAAAAAGGCGTTTGCTGAATTATAGAACTAATCAATAACAAGACAAGTCAGGAAGATATACTGAGTGTTTTTCTAGAGGAGGAACATCTGCTCTAATCAGGAAAGACTAACAACCTTCCATTGTAGGTTGTGTCTGACTGAAGACAATGCAAATCACTCTAGAAATTAACTACTTGGATGTTTTTGAGTGCAAATACTTTTTGATCATTCTCCAAATGCGCATTTGTCTTATCTAATGGCATGCATCTGTTGTTGAAACTAGACATGCAGGCCAGATAATATTGCAACAGATCAGTTTTAATTTAGACTAATGTTTTCAAGGTGGTCTCATTATATGATCATTTCAGACTTTGGAATTTAACATTTAGAAAATGGGAATTGGTTGATGTGTATATAAATCATTTAAATATATATTACAAGCATAATTTTGCAGCGGGACTGTTTTAATGACTTATAAATATTGAGGGTTTACAAAGAATTGATAGAAAAAGTAGGCTAGTTATTTTAAATGCAATATAAAAGAAACTGGTGGTGGTGGTTTTACATGTTTTGAAAACAGGTGCCTGTTGACACTCGGGTCTAATGAATGTGAATGAGGCCTTGTAGAGATTCAAAGGAAACATGCCCCGAGTCTGTTTTTATCTCAAAGTCTGTAAGAATAGTATTAACCTCTTGACTTTGAAACCTGTATGGTGTCTGACTTGACCCACTTGCATATGTTCAGACAGGTGAAATGACTTCACCTGTCATCGTATTTGTAGAATATCTTTTTTTATATTAGAAAATTAGCAAAAGTGACCTTCCTGCACTTAATCTCATTATATTTTTGTTTCCTTTTTTTGTTTTAATAGGAAGCAAGTCAGTTGTCGTGTTGACAACTGCACTTCTGGACTAACACTTCTAGGCACCACTTCTTGTAGTACTATCATCATTTTGAAATCATAATTTTTCATAATATAAATAGCCTACTCAAAAACTGGTTCAGATACAATAGGAGATACTTTTGGGTCAACCACAGTGGAGTTGGAACAAAGGAATATACACTTCTAGTTGAAGTTCTAAAGGTTAATGGCTTTGTTTATGGTTTGGGTTCGCAGTTTCGACATCTGCTTTGTGGTTTTAATGACTTATTTTCTTGTAAACTTATAACCTTTTCTATTGTGCCACTCCATTCTAACATATGTTGAGGATAAGCCGATTTTAGCATTACGGACAATTGCCTATTTACTTTTGTGCTTTTTATGTATGTTTACATTCTGGATTAATTTAAACATCTTGCATAAAATGTAATCTTGTTTTTAATCAGTTAATATTAAACATGTGTTTTTATTTATTTTTGGAATTCTTCCACCTTAGTTATTGCTATCGAAAGTTGAAATTACAATGGTCCTGTTTAGGCCTGGATTCAATTACCCTGTCCAATAGCACTCTTTATTAATATAACAATTATAATAATTATTATTATTATGAGTCTTATGAAACAATTACTTATTTCATACATAGCATAGTCTTATGGAATGTAAGGAATCTGGTCATGTCTGGACATACATTTTGGAGATATTCATTTAGTAAACATTTGAACTTGACACACAGTGCAAGCATACGTATGATGTGTATTAAAGGAAAATACAATTGTGAGATGGACTTTAACCCTGCCACCTACCAGTACCCACATTTTACAATACATTAACTGCAATTCTGTTCAGTTGAATGATGTAGCTGCTGGCAATCCCATTTAAACAAGCACCGCATGAACACCCAAAAAGAAAAGGAGAGGTCAATATTTTAAAGATGGCAAAGGAAAGCTAAGCTATGGTTGCCCACTTAGTTATGTCAGGGTGACGAGGTAGAGCAGTTGAAACTGCTCTTTATACAAACATCTTTTAACCAGGCCAATAGCCAAGTGTCTTGCCGATGACTTGCATTGCCACGGTTGTATGCTTATTTAAGGAACAGAGTGGGGCTGTACCCTTAAACGGGTCGAATCGTCGTTCAGAGAGCCCAGACTCAAGTTCTCCCAGTCTTGCAATCGCAGGTGTTTCTTTTTGGTACGTGAATTGTAATAACCAAATACAACATGATGCAATGGCTTAAGATACAGCAATTCCAAATATTAAACACAAAATAATGATTACAGGAGAGCTAATGCCTCACGAGGATACGTGGGCTTATTGCACGTTAGATCTGACGAGCGACCTAGCGCCGCATCACCAAAGAATCGGTCTGGACCATTATTGTAAAAAGATCTGGTTGAGTTGTGCACATTAACTTAAGTCTTGTTTTGTACGTAGTTGATTGGCGTGTTTGCATGCAACACACAGATGTAAATGATTAGTCAAGAACCTTTGATTGATCCATCGCGCATTGATCTTGTCAAACCAAGGTAAAGTTGTAAACATATTGGATATTCACGTTCCGTATTAATTAAAGTGATCCTAAGCAGGGAACTAATGTGACTACCCGTGGTGGGTCTAGTGGTGTTAACTAAAAAGCCGAACCATGATGTTAAAGCAGGGGGAAAAAGAAGTTCCAGCAATTAACACCGCTAGACCCACGGTTGGACCACTGAGTATGCCTTTCGCTTCGCTTTATCACGGCGCATGAATACCTCTTTACCATCCATCAATTATTTTAATATCCGTTCTCGTGTAATGTTATGGTTGGATTTAGCCGATGGTACTATCATGCCTGTCACTTCTATTTGCTTCCATAACCTGGTAACTAGGGTTGGGTAACGATTCAGGTTAAATCAATCTGTTCCAAATGTCGGTTCCTGAAAGGCTGAAAGCGCATCTGAGTGGTGAGAGAGTAGGCTAGATTATACGTTAGCGTGAAAGAGAGCGAGAAGGCTATAGTATAGGTTAAAGAGAGAGATAGAGTATGCTACAGTATACGTTACAGAGAAAGAGAGAGCACGCAACTACATCCCAGCTGATCATGGCGTTCACCTAACACAGTCGGGGCAACGGAGAGCCAAAAGCGGTCGCAAGTGTGGTTGTTTACACTTTTCCAAACTGGACACAGACAATGCTCGCTGCAATAGTTGTAATGCGAAATGCAAAGCTGGCCGGGGAAAAATGTCTAACCCGAGGAAACACCTGCTGAAACACAACATGTATCTTAAAGCAGAGGAGTGTACCGTGTTTGATACCAATTTTTGTTATTACAGAGTAAAGTACAGAAAAAAGGTACCATTGGGTACTGGTATCAGTCCAAATGTGACCATTACCCAACCATACCGATAACCGTAATGTCGTGTAAATCTGGAAAAAAGTTATTCTTTTGTTTTAACAATGAATTAAACAGTGAATCGGCGAATAATCGATTTGAACTGGCGAGTCAACTTGTAGTATCTGAGTCGGATAGACCTCAGGTGAACATGAAAATCCGATCATCTTCTATAAACTTGTGGATGAGATTTTAATGAGAGTTTTTAGCGAGGATATGATTTGTTTGTAGCTTTAGCTTTTACAAACATTTGTTTAGATGGAATAGGAATTTTACCCTGACTGAAAAAGATCCAGACAAGAAAGCTGAGGAAGTTGGCAGGAAATGGATTGTTATATAAAATGAGCAATGAGTAGGATGTCTCTATACTGAACCAAATTTAGTAGTATTAATTTTGTTGCTAAATAAAAATATAAAAGATATATAAGTTATGTAATTTCTTCTCTCATTCCCCTTACCCAGGAGAATTAAAACATTAATTTAATTGAATGCAATAATTTAGAAAGGAAGTCATACTGTAAGACAATACACCACATTGCGCAGCAATTCTAAGAAATTGTGTTTTTGGAATTGTGACAATTTGTGTCCTTATTGTATTGATATCCTGTTTATTTTGTTATTATGAGATATATATTTTTGTATGAAATTCTAAAAACACTGTCAGTTGTGTCTCATAAGTCCTTCACCTTAATTTGTATTGTTTTGCTGAGTCAGCCATATGTGGCCTTGTGTGATTCGTGTGTGTTTTTTGTCTTTGGGAGATCTGAAAGATGGCCGTTTTTTCAATTTTGGTTACAAGGTTGAGGCTCCCCCAAGCTAAGGTCAGGGTCCAACTGTGTCAGCAGCACTGATTCAAGTACTGTGCAGCGTTAGTTCAACAACCCTGGGATTCTGCTTCAGATGGAGCAGGGGAAGGGGGGAGAACAGCCGGCTAAATAAACTTGGGAAATCTTAAATCTATCCAAAATTTTTTAATTATTTTATTGAGTGAGATCTGCTGATGCATTTCACATTCATTATTTGAACCTCTGGCTGTTTTTATAGTTCTTGTATAGATTTAACTTTCAATTTAACCCCAATGATTTTCTCTACCCTTAATAACTTAAGTTACTTTTATTAAAGAGTTTGAGTGAACATGCCAGATGAATGCATCAGTTACATTAAAAAGTAAATGGTCAGAGAGACACTAAAATGTGGCTTTGGGTGCCTTCACACCTGAACCGTTGGATCCGTATTAAACAATCCCTGGAACGTTTCCTGCATAGGATGGTTTGTTTGGGGTCGTGTGAACGCTCATTCAAAGTCTGGTGCAGACCAGACCAATAAACTCTGGTCTGCTTGAAAATGGGGGTCTTGTGAACTCTGCTTTGGTTCGCTTTAGGTGTGAACTTGATCCGACCTAACTATGGGGAAGCAAACCAAAAAACAATGCATTGTGGGTTGAATGTGCACTTTTGGCACAAACTCAAAATAATAAACATATTCAGTCGCGGTCAGATGTGGTACAATCAGGAGGGGCACTAATCGAAATATGGTTGGACGACTATATAAAGATATTAAGATAATAATAAATGATTGCTTGCGGTCACTCACAAAAACACTGACGTTTCTTTTTAATTATTCAGTGACCAAATGGTGAAAATGGGGTTCTTTTTAATTTGTGAGATCACCAAAGCAAAATGAAAAAAACCCAAGACCACAAAAGGTTGTTGTTGTTCCATTATGATTGTCCGCAACAAGCCAACAATGTTTGGTTCTCCTACCAAAGTCCAGTGTGAACGCTAACTGAACCAAATTAAAATGCAACAAAGTATTTACTTCACATCTGAAATGGACAAGCCTACCTAACTATCTAACTATAAGTAGAGGAGTCTAATTACAGACATACAATGTATGTATGTCTGTCTTGATAACTCAGGTTTTCTCAACAACAGTTCATCCAATCGACCTCACACTTGCCGGGTGTATTGCTTAGGACCAAAGGAAGTGCAGGAAGAATCAATGGCTGTCATGGATGTGGCCCAAATAGATAGAAAAATAGTTTTTGGGGCCATTTGTTCCTAGAGGCAGGTAATTGCTATATGCAATAGAAGCAAAGTTTTGATTAGTCTAAGATACTGTATATTTAAATTTTTTAAACGTGAACCTGAACTGGTTAAACATCAAGTAGGGGCCGATGCCAAAAGTTGAAATGGATTCACTGTTATTAAAGTAAAGCTCTTGCAAGTCCACTGATGTTCATCTGTTTTCCTCCCTAGGTTCAGAAGAGGGATGTGGAAAGATTATTCAGCGCTTCCCTAAGAAGGATTGGGAGGGCACAGCGTTTCCTCAGGGTGTGGAGATGGTGAGTTATGGCATTCTATTAACTCAAAACAATTCAAACTGACGTAGTTTGAATAGAAACTCAAATATGTTTTCAGAATTTCCATTAACATAAACAATTCCCATCCTACTGTGGTCAGAAATACAATCATCAGTCATAGAAAACAATTGATATTCAGACTGAATTTTCAAAGCAAAGCTTTATTCAGGATTGAGACATTGTATGATAGATCTATCTATCTGTCTATCTGTCTGTCATGAATCCTGTTGTCTGTATTACAAAAAGTGTTTTAAAAACAGTTCAGCTGTTAACCTCACAAGAACCATCTTTGTCTTATTCCTTTGTGGTATGTGATAATTGGACAACAGTTGCAGCATGCAGGAACATTTTGACATGAATGTGTCTCTGTAGTGCAGTGTTTGCACAGTACTTTCGTAGTTAAGTATTGTGTCTTCCTGTCTGCCAGCACTACCAACTTCCTCCACTATATATGCTTCGGAATGACTCTATAACGGATAGAACAGAACCTTTCCTACTTTGTAACCAACAAGTTCTAAAGATACTTGTTTTTGATTGAGGTTTGAGTTTAATTGAGTAATACTCTTTCAAGTGAGTTGTTTGTCGGGTGTTTTTTGTTGTTTTTGTTGAGTTTGGACCCCCAAAGCCTTCCCGTGTTTCAAAGACACATGTTTGTCCTTTAGAGCATGTGGATCAGATATTGGCATTTCCTGTTTCAACAATATTTTGAACGATTGTTTATTCAAAAGTTAATTTGATCCCCTTCTGCCTTCTCTAATTGGGAAATCAGACTCTAATTCTTTGTTTCGTTTTTTCCCCTATCGCTTTCCCACTACCCTCTGTCTTTATCTTCCTAATAAGGAATGTTAAGTTTCATTTAGTCCCCAATTTTCTCTCATATGGTCATAGGTTGACGCCCACTTGGGGTGAGGGTCCATGACAGGGGGTAGATTACTATAATGATAGAATACAGTGCATTCTTTCTTATTTGTATCTCAAGAGAACTGCCTGTTGAGGTCAGATATAGTAGTGAACAGTTATGCTAGTCTTTAGAGCAGCATAGCAGTTTCTCTCCACTTGAATTGTAATCTTAGATTGATTGGAGGAATATTTTGATCTAATTTGGTCAATTTCTTTTAAAATTTGAAAACACATTTAAAATGAAAATTAAATAGTATTCGGCTAAATTGAAACAAAAATAAAAGTTAAAGGGAGTTTGAAGATCTTACAAAGCCAACTTGTTGCATCATTTGGTTACAATCTCCATTCAAGACTGGTAGGTGCAACAGCCAGAATGCCTGATGGTGTGAGAATCCAAAGTCTTTTTACTTAATCTAATATGTGGATTGATGTAGACAGATTGCCTATGAGACATATTGCTTTCCGCTAAGTTCACAAATTACCATTTTGTTCATTAGTGTTGTTTCTGAGACGTTTGTGGAGTAGGAATGTCTTCATTGGATGATGAATGAAAATCACTTCTGTGGGTTATTTTATGGAATTTAGGAAGTCTCTGAAGATTTTCAACATATTATTTTTCCAGGGTTCTGTTTTTGTAGTGGTTAGCAAGTTAATTGAGTGTCGACCCATACTGTACTGTAACCCATGCTCGAGTTTCCCCTCTCAGCCACAGTGTACTATGATGCTGAGTTTAGGTACAGGTCTTGACAAGGTACCAAACGTACTGACCATGCTG
The DNA here is from genome assembly GCA_026745465.1 of Lota lota. Classification (NCBI taxonomy): domain Eukaryota; kingdom Metazoa; phylum Chordata; class Actinopteri; order Gadiformes; family Lotidae; genus Lota; species Lota lota. The sequence goes on along the minus strand of JACYXH010000659.1, from coordinate 13,097,122 downwards.
TATGGGTCGAGCTAGTGAAACAAATAATGCACACTGGAATGTGAACAACAAAAAGAACAGCAAACATACAAGTTCCTTGTGCGTGCCTTACTATGCAGTGGAAAAATGGCACTGAGGCGTGCTTCACAGTTTTTTAAGGGCCTCAAGGATGCCTTGTCAATTAAAGGAGTATTGTGAAAGTTTGAAGACACACTGCAGTGCTTAGCCATCTCATCTCTGTCTATGAGGCTTATGTTGGTGTCGCCACACAGTCATCCTTTTAAAAGTTTTGATGTGGAGCCAGCCTCTGTTAAATATAGAAATGGTTCCTGGCGTGAAGCCAAATCCTTCAGCATAGTGTTTGCAGATGTTTTGGAGGGCCGGTGTAACTGTTCGCCTGTGTGTCCCTGTGGGTTTTTCCTGTATGTCTTCTGCTGAGGAGATCCTCAGATATACCTTCTTGCATGTGTCATGTTGAAAATGAATTGAGGTATATTACACCACACACCCATTCCACAGAATGTACTTACCATTGATGGAGTATGTATTTTGGTTGTTTAATTCATAAATAATGTACAAAATCCCACATTTTCCTTTGTTCCATTTTTTTTGTTGAATGATTGTTCTGGGATGAAACAGTATGCTCATGAAAAAATAAAGAATATGTGAACACATGCTTAATAAAGTAAAGAAGGAAACTATAGAATTAGGATGTTTTAAGTTTTGTTTTCACTAAGCAGTCTCTATTTTGGCTTTGTTTTGGGTTGGTATGTAAACCATTATTTTCTCCACTCCACGAAGAAATGACTCATTTACAAACACTCAGGGATACATCTGTAGAAAAAAGTGGAAGGGGCTGAGCATGAAAAGCAGTTGGCGGTCACAACAGGCCCCCAGCGAACTAAATAATCACAGATGAAGAATGCACCAAGAAAAGCATTTACAACGCTGGCCAGGAAAAATGTGTTTCCAATCTTTCCAGGCAAGTGACGATTATATGAACACGCTAGACTCTTGTCTGCCACGGAGAGGTTTTAGAGGTCAATACATTCCTCCTGTACTTTATGAGCAGGGCTTTCAAGGGGTAAGGCGAAGGTTGAGTTCATCACACATCACTGACATCATGACATTTTGTAAATGTTACTGTTTCATTTGAATACAGAAAAACGAAAACAAAGCTGAATATTTTAATAGTATGTCTGCTTTGAAGCTTATCTTATAAAAAATATGTGATACTTACACAATTTATGTAACGCTAGCCATTGAATGAATTCTGCATATATATTTACATACATGGATGAAACCTAGAGATGGGAATCGAGAACGGGTTCCAGTTTAGAACTGCTTCCAAATTGTCAGATCCAACGGAATCGTATGCCTCCGAGCTTATCAATTACTTTTAGCGATGCCGGCAACTACGGGTGCAAACGTGTACTCAAGAAAACGAGTACTCCTCAAGCAAATCATAAACGATTACATTGAGTCATGCATTGTTGTTGAGAGGCTGTATCAAATAGGTTTGTTCGCCAACGTTAAGTGGCTGGGCCAATTACAACGTACCCTGCCCTTCCCTAAACAATGTCCAGTTTCAAATTTTGTCCAATTGATATAACATTAAAATCACAACAAATGCAAATTAAATCTAACTTTCGATATGTGTAAATTATTGGAAACTATCACAGAGGTTTTAAAAAATAAATAAAAACAACGCTTACAAAACAATTAGTCAAATGGCCTACTCGCTGAGATTTGGACCGTGTATTTGATTATAATTGTTGGGGTATTTATTGCATCCCTATTCTCAAATGAGCAGCACGTCTGTTACTAAGGGTAATTACTCTGTTATAAAAACATTAGCTCCACGCAGAGGCAGGCTTTGCAGATTGTTTCTCAGACTGAGAAAACCTTAATGAAAACGAATGCTCTACAAATATTCTAATTTCATCCATTTTAGAAGATGACAGACACCTAAAGCTAGCTCTCAGGCTACAGCCACCTCGACTCGCCCATCAGCTTCCAGCCAGTAAAACCCTTTCATACGTCAACCTCAAGAAATGTGAATTAGACTTGATGGATCTGGAGAAATAGGATTACTGTAATTTATTAGTGTTCGTTTAAGTGTCATTTATTAAAGTATATCCTAATCCATATTTCCTGGTGACATATTATGCATGTATTTGCAACCAATTTCACAGTCAAATTTGTATTTTTTTTGTCAACATCCCGTTAAGCGTTGACCCTCTTGATTCATTTTCTCAATTCTGCATTTCTGTTAGCATACACAGAAAACTGATAAAGATCTACCAAATCTACTAACACACACAATGTTAGGTATATAATGTCAATGATACAATGTCTCTGTTTCCATGTTTTTTGCTTTGGTGATGTTTATGGCTGGCTATGTATTTTATAGTGTTGTGCATAACATGTTTTGGTTTTTAAATCGATATCCTTTGGCCAATGGGTCAAACACATTCCAAAAAAGTTCAACAATCAACATCAGGGTACAGACAAAGTCTGCAGACTCATTCTTCATGTCTTTAATAACGTTAATATTTTTCAGCTTGTCAATTCAGTTCACAAATTATTAGTCAGAATAACATCTGCAGCATAACAGAATTAAACCTTCCCTAAGATGTTCAAACGAATGGGCCCATGCCTTTAAAGGAGTGGAAAAATAAATTAGGCAGTCTGTTTTTAAGGTGCTGATTTACTAAATCTATGTGTGATAACAAGTCTATGCCTCACTTGTACATTTCTTACAAATAACAACACAAGTAATCTAGTTATAATATATATATAAAAGCCTAACTTATATAAAAATATAAAATACAAATACTCTAAAACAGTGTCATTGTTTTTGCTACATCATTGTATTTGCTAATAAATAATGAAAAATATCGTGATTCATTCATCTGTGAAGAATAAGGTTAATCTTTTCCATCTATCATGTTCATATTGTTCGCTGTTAGCATTTTATATATGTATATATATGTTGTAAATTATCTATATTTTTTTGAAAGTTCAACATTGTCTGTTTTTAGGCCTAACCCTAATAATGTGTATTACATTATCTGCTTACCATCATATAACAAGGTAACCCAATGCTAAGGTATACTTATCCTAGTTTTAATGAAGTTGTATATATGCACAATAATCTCTACCCTTACCCTTAAACAAATAGCCCCTCTAGGATCAACTTCCTCGGATGAATTTGACCCGACTTGACGAGACTGTAAACATTTGTGTCATTTCTCTTGTCAAGAACTGTGTCCTTTTAAACTCTGCTTTTTTTTCCTGAAATCCCTGCTGTAATGAGGAACATAGCATGTTCTACTGGGAAAGATGCATGAGGTATTCCAAAAATCTGTTTGGGTGTTGGAGTCGAGTGGGTATAGTGGAATTGCCTGTGAGTGTCATCCATTTAGATGACACTTAGACTCGGCAGACTAAACTTTCAAACATGGCTTATTATGAAGTAAACTACTTTGTATCATTTTCCTTTAATTTGTCCTAAATGAAAGTGAGATTTAGAATTGTGTTTGACTCTTGCCTGCAACATTGTGTCTAGCTAGGTTCAAGTTCAATCTAGTTTGCGATGAATTCCATGTACTGTAATGTTTTGTGGATGTTGAATTTAGCCTTGGTTATTTTGGCTGGAAAAAATTGGTATTGAAGTCTGTATCTTATTGCAGTGTTCATCATTGACTAGAGATGTCAAAGTAGGTTTTCTTTGCCAGACAACAGGCCTAAGGGGTGAAGTGTGTGATATGACATGTCCCAATTCACGTCCTTCTCTTGGTGTTTGTGCATTCCAAATATCAGGATGTAGGCCTTGCCTGGTGGGGAGGGGGGGGGGGATAATAGGGCCATGTGTTTGTCAGGAAGATCCACGCATGAGTAATTGCTGCTAGCTTTGCCAGTGAAGATAAACAATCATGGAAGCAGACTCGAACCCGTCTTTCAGTCTAAACCTTCCGTGCTGTAAACTGAAGAAGAGTGAGCTCACAAGGCTGTGGAAATACACGTGGAGAATGAGATGAAGCTCTCCCTTTCATTTTAGCATGAAAACAATACTTTGGGTTGTTGGAGGCTGACCTTTTCTATCACACTCTCATGCACGCTCCACACACAAACAGGTTGTTTTTTCCTGGTTTGTCTACAACATGTGACGTGTTCCCCAAATGGAAATGATTCACAGTAGCGCTACCCCCGTTACAAGGAGTCAAAACAAACCTCAACAATGACAGTGGCCACGGGCCACCTCTCTTCCTGAACAAAAAACATCCAGTGGTGGATCAGAGCCAGTAGCCAGTGGGGGACTCGGGCCTGAGATTTAGCCCCTTGGCAAAGCTCTTCCCAGTACCCCCCTTGTACGCTATACATTTCCTCCTTGTATCACAGCTGGTAGTTCCTGTGGGAGCCACGCTAGTTGGCTATTGGTCAGTGCCACCCGTACTAGAGAAAATGTGCTGACTGCCTCGTATTCCAGGTCCAATGGCTGCTGACATGCCTTGCATTCCTTCCTGTGCTAAATGACGCCTTCGTTGAGCGCATGTTTGGAATGCCAAGACTGCTCTTTTTGACACAGCCTGCCAATAACTCATGGTTTTGTACATCGCCGTCTGTCCAAAGGGGGACTGGGTGACAATTTACAGCAGTGAATTGTGTGAAACCTTTTCCTGATATTTACAGCAGTGAATTGTGTGAAATCTTTTTCTCTTGTCACGAAAACTATTCCACATGTTTTATAATAACATCCATGTTGTTGCTGTGATATATGCATTACTGTACACCTGCATTTCAGTTGAATGAGTATTTTCAAACGTTGGCTACTTGGACAGGACCATGTTTTTATCTGATAATTACATTTGTTACAGTGTACTAATGCTGGCTGGGTTTGTGTTCATCAATTACGTGCTTACAGATCCCCGCCTCCAGCAACATGATTGGTCGAACAAATATGAAGTGAAATAAAGTTTTATCCAGATCTGAGCTTATCTGCCATCAGACTTGGATACTAACATACAAAGTCTGATTTGTGAGACTAGTAACGACACAGTAACGTTAACCGTACTCTCCACAATTATATAGAAAACACCTGAAAAGCGGTAACTATGGTGGGTTCATATGTGCTGTAGAGAAGTTGAAGTCTAGGGTTGAGTTCTAAAAGGGGACTCCCCCTGGTTGTGCCTGGCCTCATCCACAGCATTGGAGGAAGCACCTGTTCGAGGACCTTGTCATTATCAGCCATCACTAAAGCCATCTAAAGGCCAGGCCTCAGCAGTGTGACGCATGGCTGCCATTGTGCTTGTTTTCAACCCTAGGAGAAGACTGTTTACTCTCTGTGTTCCCGCTTCACATGTGTTTGTTTTTGTTGTTTTTGTCTTTATGTATGAAGTATGTTTTTACATATTTTTGTTGATTTGTTAGAACAAACGTCAAGAGTGACCGAGTTGGTACAAAAGTCGGAAGTAATACAAGAGTCAAAAATAAATTGAAGGAAAGGTGAAGACCAAGTCGCAAAGTTAATTTGAATGTAGTGAATAATGAATAGGAATTGTCCAGATAGTGATATTTAATTGAATAACTTTGTACTTCAACTACCTGGTTCTACTTTTTGTCATATTCAGAGCTCAGTAAAATTGAGGATGAGTCTAGGATTTGTGTGCATAATTCTCACTTCATGCCGATGTTTAACAATCAGTAGTCAGTAGTTCATTTACTACTGATAAAAAGAAAATCTAAGTTATTTTGCCTACTCTCACAACCCAAATCCTGATTTCCTATATATTTTTTACTGTTGTCAATTTGCTTCATCCTGTAGCCCACAGTACACTATTATTTTGTGGTCCTTTTTTTATAAATGATCAAAGGACAGGATTAAAGGGATATGCTGAGATATCTATACATTGGCTTTTGCCTATCTTACCCAGATTCAGACGAGTTGTTTAAATCGAAATTCATCATTGTGCGTCCAGAAGGGGTGTTCAAGTCACAGTAGCCTAGCTCCGGTTCATGTGATGGGACTACACTTTTGATGACTTTCCAAAGATTTTCTAATGTGTTCAGAATAGTTGCTTATTTAAAACGAGTAGTTGTAGGTTGTTTACAAACAATTCTGCACTATTTTCGCGCATCACAGGTTCCCTAGCGTTCCTTGTATGCCGTCAAGAAATAAATTGCTACTGCTTTAAAAATTTCCTAATGTAAAAAAAAAATAACACATATTTGTAAATTATACAATTTCTATCGCATTCATCATATGCCAACTTTTCACAACGGGGAAAGAAAGAATGAGCACAGTGTTTGAATTACCTGACAGATTTAATTAAATGTAGTATGCACATTACAAGACATAAAAAAAAAATTTGAACAGTGTAATAGCCCTTTCACACATGCACTCCGGATCATCTCCGGAGAATCGGGTCCGGAGATGATCCGGAGTTGCCCTTCCACACATGCAACACACAGCCGGAGACAAGCAGCATCAGACGCGTTCACACATATCGGAGATACTCCGGATACTTTAGGCGAGGGGTGGCGCCTGGGTAGAGCTTGTAGGAGGCAGGACGCGACGCAAAAAGTATGCCTGTTTTATTTACAACACATTGAAGATCGCGGGTGAGGCTTCCAACTCCGTAATGTTGACTGTTTTTGCGGTGATATCAATACTGCATTTATTTAGACGTATCCACAATATCAATAGAAGATCGGAAAGCAGAAAGAAGTTGGAACCCAAAATACAGGCGAGAAGAGAAAAGTACAAACCAGCTACAATCTGTGCTTCCGGTTTCGCGCCAGTCGCATGATAGAAACGTCATGAACACGTCAGCAACATGCCCACTCACTCGTGAATTCTCCAGCTCTCGTATTCTCCAGACGTTACACTAGGGGCCTGCCGGGAAAACTCTGGGTAAACTCCGGAGGGGCGGTTTCGGACATTTGTGTTCACACATACAGCCCCTCCAGGGATATAATCCGGACAGAGAATGTCCGGTTTACAGTGCATGTGTGAAAGGGCTATAAGTGTTTAACAATAAAGGAAGGAAATTGGGCAATGATTATTTTTTTTATTATTATTATTAAAATATAACCTAGAGTTGCCTTTACCTCTTTAAATGTTCAATCCCCACAGGGACCATAGATTAATTTAATGTTAGAAGACCAAAGATGTGAGCCAGAATTGAAATTAATCTGACAGTAGATTTATATAAGAAAAGGAATGTGTAATTCCCCAAAGGGGAATTTCCCCTTTTCATGCATTTCAGAATGTAATCGATTGCATATGGTGAGTTGCCGCATGTTCTTAATTTATTTTGTGTTTTAAAATAAACCCAAGTATTGGCCCCCAAGTGTAGAAAACTTCCCTAAGGACTTCACTGATGTGGTAAATTTAGCAGTGTTGTCTGTTTCAGCGTGACTACGCTTGGCACGTCATTTTAAGACCTCAAAATGTTTGCAATCATTTCTATCAATAGCCTTTTCCCCCAAAAGATATATTACAATTATTTTGAGTTAATTGCGTCAGTGAATCTCTCTCTCTCTCTCTCTCTCTCTCTCTCTCTCTCTCTCTCTCTCTCTCTCTCTCTCTCTCTCTCTCTCTCTCTCTCTCTCTCTCTCTCTCTCTCTCTCTCTCTCTCTCAACCATATACACATTAGCATGGGAGACATTTGCTGAATTATAGTGTGCCTTTGTAAACGGCTAAAAATATCCCTGAAATGTGTTGCATTATAGCGTTGCATAATAGATCAGCCCTTTGAACTGCGAATGCATTGTGACCGTGGAAGAAAGCGCTAGTGTGGAATAGAAGTCATCAGAACACGCCACCTCTACTTTAGTGCTCCACGTGGAGATGGAGCCCAGACCATCTAAATGGATTCAAATCCTTCTCCACTTTGACCGAGTTTTCACCCCTTCTTTACTCTGTTTACATCAATGATTCAACGAGTCATGGGATGGTTGTGTTGTGGTGCTATGCAGACTCTTTTGAGCTGCCTTGTTTTGTTGTTTGTATCAATCTGTCCTTGAAGATGTTTTCAGGTGTGTGTGGTTTTGTGTGTGTGTTTGTGAGAGAAATGTGTGTGTGTGTGCGTATGGCTGTGTGTGCGTATGGCGGTGCGTGCATGTGAACGCACCCACTTAGCACTCCTGTTTTCCTCACTTCCTCCTTGGCTCACAATGAATAGATTAGAGGCCCTAGCGCAACTCAAGACACTTCCTAGCGCAAATCTCTGGCCCCAGCCTAGGAAGTTGAAACAACCCCTGTCTCTTGTGTCGCGTCCATCCGCTTCTCTTCTGGAGCTGATAACGCTGGACACTCGGACACCGGCTGCATACACCGGTGACCCTCTCACCCCCTCTCACCCTCTCCTCCCCCATCCTCAACACCTCTCACACCTCTATTGTGTTGTCTTCCTTAGCACTAGTCTCCACAGATTGGATGGCTTTAGGAGGAAGGCGAATGGGGAGGATCATTGGGGAAATGAGGCTGGCAGTGCACACTAGCTACAGTTAACACACACATCTGTTGCTGTGTTTCCCTGAACCCAGTGTCTGGGAAATCAGTTGACTTTTCAGAAAGCCTGGATTTTCTATAGACGGCTCTTTGTTTTATATACTTATTATTATCATTATTATTATTATTATACTTTATCTGTTTTGATATTATGAAAATCAAATCGAACACTTATATCTTTTGTTCAGTGTCCGTTACTACTAAGTCACGTTTTTGAGATTTATTGTTTAAAATCCAGGAATTTAGGCTAATCTTTGATGGGGGAAGAAAACTTCTTGGAGCCATTCCACAAACCAGGAATGCTGTGCATTCCAATCAGTTGAGATAGTAGTGTTTACTTTTTTACAAACCCTTTTTTATGTAGTTGTTTCTTTTGTTTATTTTCTTTCTCACTCAATCTGGTCTTGCATCGTCCTTGTTTGAAGTACTTTTTTTTGCCATGATCCTATTTTCTATAGATAGGGGCCCATGCTCATTTCAATTGGGGCAAACTCGCTTCATCTAGCCCTCGTGAGCCATGCTGTAATGCACTTTTAAAATAATGTAAATTTTGCCACCGATACTCAGAAATGGCCCAAATCTGTAGTCTTTAAATAGGCAAAGGTGGAAGAGATGTGGTGTATTCATAAGTTACATCATCAGCCTATGTGTAATACTTAAAGATGCAATGTTATGCATTTCTGAATTGTAACAATACTTCTCGTTTTGACTGACATTGATTGACAGGCATGGTTGCCTCAACATATTATAAACCAAAATTGTCCATGGTTGCGTTTGAAAAAGGGTTTCTACAGCACTACACCAATTCAAAAGATGTTGAATTAATGCTCAAATTAAAACAGTTATTCACACTGATTGACAAGGGCACTGTCACAATTAATGATAACAAGGTATGATAATATGATGTATGAAAGTTTTGAAGGAGCATCCAATCATTATTTTGGAAACAACAAACTAAAGAATAAAGTAAGCCTTTTGTATTCCACCAAGGACTTAATTCTCAGTTCTAGGAATTATAATGGCACTAAGGAGGGTGTGTGTGTGTGTGTGTGTGTGTGTGTGTGTGTGTGTGTGTGTGTGTGTGTGTGTGTGTGTGTGTGTGTGTGTGTGTGTGTGTGTGTGTGTGTGTGTGTGTGTGTGTGTGTGTGTGTGTGCGTAATTGCAGTGCACAGTATAATAACACCGCCTTGGCCTGAGGAGACATGGGCTCCATGCTTTCATTGAGTGCTGTCTACCCTCCTTTGCTTCCCTGTGGTGATTCCTCACCGGTCAGAAAGCATATCTCGTGTCACTTGTAGACCGTGGATAGCGAGGTCGGTGTAGGGGAATCATGCCACACCAAAGCACATGATGTGGCGAGATTGGTTGCAGGGCAATAATATGTCACAGGAACGCCCATCCCAATAGGCCATGGATATCAGGACACCCCCAACATACCTTCCCTGATACCATTGTCACTTGACTGGAATCTAAATTTAGAGGTAACACTTTATTTTACCTCCAATATGACTAATCTGTGTGTTTGTGTGTGTGCGTATGCTCGGGTGTGTCCCTGTGTGTGTGTACGTCCCTGTGTACGTCCATTTCCATATACGTGCTTGACGGTGCGTGCTTGCGTACGTACGTATTTCACACTTTCTGTGTGTTTTTGCAATATCAATGTCAATATGTGACCCCCAGCACCTGTTGCACTGCAATTTATCGGTATAGGATGGCATTCAGCAACTCAAAAGGAGTTTGTTCTTTCAGCTGCCACAGAAGCCTCTAGTAGTATTCTATACAGCTATACTACTTGAACTTGTGCTGTCTGGAGGTCTGCCCACATCTGCTACACTGAATACCTCAATCAAATACTTTTCTGGCAAAGAGGGAACATAGCGGGAGACCAACTGCATGTGCCAATGGCAGGATTGCTCTTTACTATTCAAGCACATTGATAGACTGGCCTTTAAAAATACTTATTATTGTTTGGCAGTTCGGCTCCTTTTAAAATATGGTTGCTTTCGTCGTTCTCTGTTCTTTTCTAGCCTTCAAATATTTCTCGCCTTTTTTCCTCTTTCTTTGCTGACACAAAAAGTGAAATGTCTGCTAGGAAAAACATCTAGCCCTATGTTTTACGATGTTTATTAATTTAATATGCCACGTATTTTCTTTATGGAATGTCAATATTGAAAATATAAATATATGTGGCTGTGAAATAAATCCTGAAATAAATTAATCAGGCAATAAATAACTAATGTAAATATGAATATAGAAACGAGTCAATATAGTTCAATAAATAAACAAATAAATGGATTTTTATTTAAAAATATGTCTTCCAAAGGACTACTTTGGAAACAAAGGACTTTTATTACATAATTCAACATTTGTTTATTTCAGAGGAATTTTATTTCGTAATGCCACATTTATTTCCCAAATCTTGTTATTTCCATCTTTTATATTCTAAACAGTTGGGCATGGTTATTATCACAGATCAAGACCAAAGAGAACAGCGCCAGAACAGCACTAAATCATAGGAGTAAACATCAGCACTGAATATACGAGAAGTCGCATCATTTCTAGCGGATGGAAGGATAGTAGGCTGCATGGTGTGTACTACTCATGGACCATGGACATTCACCATGGAACATGTGCATACAAATAGCAGACCAATAATTACTATTATAAGCTTCACCTGTGTTTGACCTACGATGACGAAAAGGGTCTATTGACCATAGAAATGTTGACGGCAAACTTGATTATGTTGTTTTTCTGATGTATTGGCTCACTTGCACACATGGAAAAACTGACATACAAACAGCAGACACACACACACACCCACACACACCTTCCATGGCTTGTGGTCCCAAAGGGGTATTTATCTCTTGCAACAAGGACTGATAGACAGTTTCCTGCAAGGTTCTATATTTTGATTCAATCTGGACTTCAGTGTGTAAAGCCTGCCTCCCAACAACAACAGGCCACTGGTACATCACTACAGTATCATTTTAGCATTTATCCTGTACGTTGTTGTATCCTCTTCCTTATGACTGTTGACTTTGCTTATCTAAACTACTTTTGATATCACAGTGATTAAGCCCCTATCGAAAAGGAGCTGTCGCAATTATGCCTCTGTGATGACGAGAAACTGCAGACCTTTTCTCGCTTATGTTATGAAGGGTCTTTGATAGAGTCAATCTGAACCTTGAAGGCCGTGTTCTAACTGAGTGCGCCATTCAGACATGTGTTATTCATATTTCTTTGATCTCACTGAGGACATTCTGTAGGGGATAACACAGTACTAAACTGGGTTGGACTCCAGTCTTGAACTAGCCTTTTGGTTTGTGATGTATCACTTTGTATTACTCTAGAAGCACGTCTGACTTTAGTTGGCCAGTTTTGGCCTTGAACCCTTCTCTTTTATTTGGAATAAAGTAAACAAATAACCTTTTGTGTAGTTAGTGTAGTTTCACATTCCATGAAACGACCACGCCCTCTTTTTTCTCAACATTTTCCGTGTTATACTGCAACTTACTAGGAACCTACCCAGTGGGCTAGCAGCAACATTCACTCAGTACCATATCTATGTTGATGAATGGATACGGATCTGGCTGAACACATTACATGTGCTTTTATTATTACACTAACAGCTGCCCATATGTCACATAGTGTTTTTCAATATTCTGATTAAATTATTGAATATCTTAGCCTTATATGTACATTCCTAATATACCTGAATATACTACAGGAATTAGAAGCCATCCAGATCGCATCCAATCTTCAGCTTTTATGACATTTTGGGATTCAACTACATGATGACCTGCACTTGACCTAAAATTGACTTTTGATCCCTTTCAATTATTACTGGCACAAAGCCTGTCTGGTCTCTCTGGCTTTGTATTGATCCAGCTGTATATTTGATTATCATTGTCTTGCCAAGATTTTGGGCCCTTGAAAAATACAGTTCTTTTCCATTGCTCTTGTAATGTTAAGGGTTTCGCTCGTGTACAGACATGATAGTTGGCTCTATTCATCAGACACTATGGAATGGCCTTATGGTTGATGACTTTCAAGGAAAACAATTATGTGTTATTTCCCATTGTGAGGGCCGGACGCAGTAGCTAGACCACTGAAACAGGACATCCTGTCAACATGCCCCATCTTGTCATCAGTAGTATGCTAGCTCACATATTAGTACTTAACTCTAACTGGTGGAATACCCTATGGGGATTTGTTAATTCCTTGTTAAAAAAGCTTTGGTGCACAACATTGACCTGCTTGAAACCTCCCTTCAGCCTCAAACTGCGTGTTTGTGCTTGTGTTGGCTTTTGTCTTTCGCACGTTTCTGATGTGATGTATATTGTGTTTTTCTTGCAGTTCTGCCAGCCAGGAGGTTGGAGGCTATCCAGGGAGAGGAGAGCACCCACGTTCTTCACTGTTGTGCTGACTGATATTGACTCTGACAGACACTACTGCTCCTGTCTCACTTTCTTTGAGGCTGAAGTAAATCTACAGGTAAAAAGCAATGTCTGTAGGCAAGATTATAGATCTTGCCTACAGCACATTCTAATAGGCCTTCATCCATTGCATTATGCTTAAATAGGCTATTTACCATGGGTAGAAGAAAATAATAATAATTCTTGTTATATTATATGTTGGATCTAATGAGAGATCTACAACTAAAGACTTTGATGGGGGAACACTCCGCAACGGTAAAAAAGTATCTTAACACGGGCTGTGCATGTTTACACACGGGCGCAGATACCGAAAATAAATTGCTGCTCAGACCATTTACGCACACCGTTGAGTTATACTATAGGTGTCCGGGAAGCGTAACCCATATTGAAGGTAATAACCCTTATTGAAGAAAGTGTGATTTAAGATTTGGCTGAGAAAACAGCTTTGGGTGTATGTATGAGCCAAATAACTTTAACTGATAGAAAGTGCACTGTAGCACGATACTAACGGTCACTCTGTAAAGGCAGTTTGTGGCAGATCGTGCAGACATTTTATCGGTCACAATCTAATATCGTCATATCGCACACCCCTACGATGTTGAATATGAAATATGCCAGACACCGTGGCACTATACTATAAGTGTCCAAGAAGCATTACCCTCTCTCAGACACCACCATCAACATCAACCGCTGCCCAGACATTGCTTGTAACATTCACACACACTGTGGCTTTATACTATAAGTGTCCAAGAAGCATAGCCCTCTCTCAGACACCACCATCAACATCAACCACTGCCCAGGCAGAGCTTGACACATCCACACACACCTCGCCACCATTGTGCCTTTTTCGTGATGTCAAAGAGTATACTTAAATGCATATCAATGTCATAAAAAATAACGCTACCTGCGTTTGGAGCAGAGTACAATGTTCAGAAACTTGTAGGCAGAAACTGGCAAAAACAATGGCATCGATTACAATGTTGAAGTCATATTTCCGATTTAGTGTTCACTGCCCTTTTAAACCAGAATATTTGTTCATTTTGACTGGTTACCTTGTCATCATGATTCACCAAATGGTAGAGGCTAAATTTTAATTGTTATCGTAATATAACATCATAAAAATTATCTGACCCTTACGTAGTGTCTGTTAAATTGTGCTCCTTTTGGAACAATGGGGACTAGCTAGTTGAGCAACACCATTGTATTTTCTGTTTATTCTTTGTGTTATGGTTATTTTTGTTGTGGTCATTTTTGTTAGTGATTTTTGTTGTGGTTCTACATTTTGTTTTGTTTCAGTTAATTTGGTCTCTTGGGGTGTATTTATATTTTGTATTAGGCATGCCACAAGACAATGAATGGTTTTGATGGAATGGTAGGAGTCAACAATAAACTTGACTCTGACCATTTTGTGAAAATGTTTAAGAGAATTAAGAGAACATTCCACTGTTTGCCCCCACACGTCTTTTCATAGCTGAAAAAAACTAAATGCCAAATGGTTAACAATAAACAACTGACCAATTGCTAACTCTTTTATTCTCCTCTCTGGCCTCTTGTGTTGCTTCATTGCAGAATGAAAGTTACTCAGGAGTCTGATCATTTTCACTGAAACCTCCAATTTGTTTGTTATATTCCCCTGGTGGAATGGAGGGAAAGGTCATTGTATTGTAAATCATATTATATGAGACTTTTGTTAAAACATTGCCTGATCCTCCTTTGCACTACAAAGTAATGTAATAAAACAAAGTAAAAGTAAAAACAGAAGGATTACTTAAAAAGGACACATGGGTCGAAGGGGGTTGGTTAGAATATTAAATAAAATATTGCACGGATCGAAACATGTGCTCTTTATGTGATACTATTCTCTTTCTAAACAAAAGCCTTACTTCCCTATACCAGTGTGTATTGAAGAGCTATATCTGCCCCTCTCCCATACCGGTATCTGTGTAAAAATAAATAGAATAAGCACCCATCCCATCCCATGATTCAGCATGTAGCTCCAACTTTAATGAGAAAACGTGAGGAGGCTGATTAAGTTAGCTCTCTCTCCTCTAAAACAAACAATGTTCTTATCTCCCCAACTGGATTCCAGAGAGCTCAGACGTGTAGTAGAGGAATGTATTTTCTCTCATAATTCAACAAAATCCTAAAAATAATGGTGAAAGTGGAGTCCCGTCTGAATGGGGATATTCTGATCCTTGTGTAATTTGGTTCCATGACGTCGCGAAGCCCCCATGGCATATTTTCCTTGCCTGAAGAAATATACTGATTGTGATAAGGGCTTCTGCGAGTAATGAGCCGTAGGGGGTAGGTATCGTTCGTGTGCCAGAGAAGGCTTGTGGATCCACAGCAGAGGCAATTTAAACCAGACTGAGACAGTAGGCATGTATGCCAGGAATGCATATAATGAATGGATTGTTGGTAAAGGTATTAATGTTGAGATTTGGGATGCTTTCCATGACACTGTGTTCCCCTCCATACATGCAAACCTTTTTTGATTTTGATTTTCATACAGGGATCAAAGGCAATTGATGCAGATGGGGATGAAGACGAGGAGGAAGATGGCATGGTTCAGCCGGCTCAAGTATTTGCACCAAAAAGTCTCATTCTTGTCTCCAGGCTGGATTATCCAGAAATATTCCGGGTAAGAGGACCCCAGCTCATTAAATGTTGATTAAAACATAGTTTTCCCCCTCTGTCGTTCCAAAGCAATACATCACATTGTTGGCGTATCTCTTCAATTGTCTGGCAAATGTTTCCTCTTGTGTTACTTATTTTGTCTAATGCGCATGTTTGAGATTATCCCTGACTAGATGTTACAGTTATGCCAGAAATGGCTAAGCAGCGTTTGTGTGTTTGTGCTAGCTGCATCTGTAGCGCATCAAGGATTCTTGTACACGACACGATTCAGATTCAGGTCGCATATTTAACTACTTAAACATGTAGTAACATGTTGGACAACTTTTCCCTGTAAAAAAAATAAAAAGATGTTGGGGGGTGGGGTTGACATCTTTTGGGTAAATTATTGTTATATAAGTATATTGTTTGAAGAACAGGAAATGGCCTGTATTCTCTGCCCAATAACGTCATTTAATAGAGAAATTGGAATCATATGTCATGTATTTGTTGAGGTATTACACATCCAACCAATGGACACAATGCAGAAAGAAGTGGAAGCCTAATAGTTAATACTCCTTATATGAAAATGTAAAAATTCAAGGAGACTATGTTTAGTGTACCTGTCGTTAAGAACCTTAGGCTATGGTGAACAACTAAGTAACCACTTAACAATCCTTTCCAAATTAATCCCTTGATTGCATAGTAATAAAACACAAATCATTGACTAACCCACTCCCTTTCACTGGTAGTGGATGAGGTGTCATTAACACACACACACACACACACACACACACACACACACACACACACACACACACACACACACACACACACACACACACACACACACACACACACACACACACACACACACACACCACACACTATGTAAAGCGCTTTGGGTATCTTGAAAAGCGCTATATAAATGCAATTAATTTATTATTATGTATTGAACACCTGGGTTTAAATCCCATGGTATTGCAAAAAAAGACAAGACAATGCAAATACATGATATACCTTGGTGAAGACCAGATGGGAAAACAATGAGACCCCAAGTTGGTTGTGGAGGTTTCCAAGGCGAGATGAAGTTATTGTTGTGGTTCTACAATAAAATAATGAATTCATGTTTGTGTTCCCCTCCCAGGGCTGTCTGGGTCTGATCTACACCGTGTACATTGACAGCCTGAGTTTCCCCTTGGAGGGTCTGGTGGCCAACCTGTTTATCTTCCAGGTTCCGGTGGCTGGTGGATCCCAGGTAAGCAACACTTGGACTGAACTCAAGGCGATAGTGGTTCATCTTTCAGCTCAAAGTGGGAATTGGGAAAGATGCTGATGGAAATCCCATCTTTTCAAAACATAACATTTTTATATAATGTGCTATATAATGTGGGTTACTTTGTATGTATATACTGTAGTTCTCAAGTTACTCACGTTTTGGTAACCGTTTTATTCAGGGAGTTTATTTTAAGGCTGCCATTTTGAAATGGCTAACTGCATTCAACACCATCTACCCTTTTGACACAGCCACAAAACCCTGGGCTGCGATGTAAGATTAAGTAACATTTTGGTTTCTGCTCCACCCTGTTTACACAACAATTGTAGGCCTTATACATACAGGATTTACCGGCCCAAATGTGTAATATCGATAGAGGTTGTGACCTTAATGACTCCTAGTTTTCTGTGCTATTTCATAAAATAAATATTTGCGGAACATGATGCCTTGTTTAAATGAGAAAGCGACCTCTGTTGATGTCGTCAGCCTTCTGAAGCTTACGAATATCATATTGGGTCGTGAAATATGGACGCCTCCTACTAGCATTGATTTATGAATAGTGTATTTCCATGTCTAACTCCTGCCTCCCGCGTTGTGTGTTGGGTCAACAGAAGCTATTTTCCCTGGGAGCTGGGGATCGGCAGCTCATCCAGACCCCTCTGAATGACAGCCTGCCTGTCACCAGCAAGAGTGTGGCCCTGCTCTTCCAGCAGCTAGGTGGGTCCCACAGTCAGGACTGACCGGACACCAGGGACATGTCCACAGGGGAGACCTGGGGTGGCACATACCCCCCAGCCAAATAAGAAACTGTTTTGATTGGACAGCTCATCCCATATGGCGGCTGACAGGATTTGAAATTGTCAACCATAATCTAGGTGTGAGACAGTGTCTTGGACAACAAAAACACAGAAAAGCACAGAAAAAGACAAAAGCAGACAATAATCAGAAACGATATTTGTCATTTGTCAGACTATCAATAACAGCAATTTCTTTAAATGATCATTTTTGAATCTATCGATTCTCCGCACCGCTCTGCAAATGTCCAGTGTTATGCTGTGCCACTCCTGAGACACCCCACCCCTTCTCAAAAAGTCTAGACACGCCACTGCCAGCCACACACTCAAACAGAATTCCCAATCATTCACAATATGTTCTCATGCTTGTTATCGATCAATCTCTCAGGGAGGGACATCTAGAACCAAACTACTTTACCAAACTACTGCACCATACTACTACTACTAATACTATTACTACTACTGCTAATACTACTACCGCAGTAATTAATGAAATTTGGTGGACTCTTTTATCTTAAGTGTCTTGCAATACCATGAGTGCATAGACTCTTGGCATAGTTGACCCCAAGGGGAAGCATAATTCCTTTTACAAATTTCATCAATTCCAATTGAAAAAGGGGATTTACATTGGAAATCTCATAACAAATACCTGTATCTACCCACAAGGAAGTGTAAGTGTATTTTTTTATAATAATAACTAAATCCAGCTTGACAGTGTTGTATTACCGTAGTAGCACATGTTCATTGACTAGTTACTGTGGTAAAGTTTGAGGGGCTTCTCAAAATTACACATGGTAATGATCATGCCTTTTACTCATCCTGCTTTACAGTCTGTTGTAATGTTTACCTCATTTGTTTGCCTTGCTTTCAAAGGCTCGTACTCTTGAGTATTTTCACATTGATTCAATAGTGTTGCCCTTGTAGTATTTTTTTACCCAAGTCTATTTTCAAGGTCAAAAACAAAAATCAATAGTCAAATACCAATGTGCTCACCTCATAGCGTGCACTGTGGAATCCAATCTCATTTATCACTAGCTCTGTTTTACATTGTAACTGGTGGGTAGTACTTCACCACCTAATATGTCGTCTGGGGGTTATGTGGATGTCTGGAGTCTCAAATGGCCTCCCTTCACCCTGGTGAAGGGACACAGATCAAACCATGGTCTTTGTCAGTCCTCACAAGCCTGTTTTTTGTCCAACTAATTTGACAAATATCTAAGAGTAGACCACAAATCATAGTCCACGACTCGTATGTCTGCAGGATGGACTCTTATATGCGTCATCATCCCTGGCAGGCCAGTTCACCTCTCTAGATGTTGTATTAGGTTTGCGTAGGAAATAATGGATGTTGTTTGATTATACAATCTTTTCAAAGCATTGCTGTTGCTTTCTAGCCATATTTCACAATGGCGTTCAGCCACAAGAGAAGACATATTTAGTTGGCTTCCTTGATACGTCCCTGACCTTCCAAACCGTGGAGTGTTAGTCTGAAGGTGTCATGAGGTTCTCGTTTGTGGATTATAAATGTACGATATGACCAGACTCATGGATCAAGCTGAGCTTTGGTGGACAATGTCAAGGTGTGCTGGAGAGCTCTTTTTGAATAATTTGTCTGGCATTTGTAATACACAATACTACAACAAAAACACTATTTATTAATCCACTGGCTGGATTACAGATTGTGCTGTGCACCAGGTCCTGTTTCTAAAAAGCAGTTTAGAGCTAAGCAAAGCTTTGATGGTACGGGACAGAGTCCAACTGGTTTGGTATGCAATGTCAGTATTTTACCTGACATACCTTCAGCTCTTATTCATCTTCCTGGCCATTAATACTCAGCCCCTTCAATACGGTGATTATCCATTATGAAGCCTTCCTCTTCCAGTCAATGTGCTCAGGCCCGAGTTCATGCTCTGCCCAAATAAGGTGTGGTGTGTGTGTGTGTGTGTGTGTGTGGATATGAAGGCTGTCAGAGAGACACATGTGGGGTCCACGTATGGTTGTGCGTGCGCAGCGTCACCGTAGAGGAATGTGTGTTACATGTCGCACGGCGCAGGAAACGCAGCCCCCGGGGGACGAAGGAAGGGGCCGTCAATAGGCTACGCTGTTTGGTGTTTTCTGCTTTGGTCTCTTTTTGTGTTGTCTGGAACTGTTACCGTCCTTCTTCTCTTTTTTTAAATTTTATTTCCAAACTCGGAAATGCCGGGCTGTTTCCATACGGACAAGTAAACACTTGAAGTTCAACAAAGCGGTGAGCTTTGATGCCATGGTGTAAAAGCACACGGGAACATATGTGCAATGTTTATACAGTATATCCTACAATGTCGCATTTTCTCTTAGCTTGGGCACCTGATGTCCACGGTGTTGACATAGCCGTATCGTATTATGTATTATTGAGCTATGATTTAACACAGAATTGCCTGATTTTGTTTATCTACCGTTTATCATCCTTTTTTTATTGTGTTCAGGCGATGTTCGGTTTCCTGTTTACAGTTGATACAACCAACAATTCTTGAGCCAGACGGGCAGAAATGCAGTCCCAGTGAGGAATATGTCTGCCAGTGTTCCTCTTTTTATCAATCCAGTGTTTGTGATGAATAGCTTTGTCAGATTCATGATAGGAAACAATAACAGGAACTCTAATAGTAGAGTTCATCCGGACTGTCACATTGGTATTTAGCATACTATTAATTATATAATATAGAAGTCCCTAATTTCCTGTTATTTCGTAACGTTGTGTCTCCCGATGAAATGTCATGTAACATTCAATATTTGCAGTCTCATTCATGTAGTTACATTTTCATGCCAAGAAGAAACCTTGGCAAAGGTTTGTTAAGAGTATGTATGTTTTTTGTTCAGTTAATCTAACTGTGTAAATGTGTGGTTTTGTGGATAATGCAAGGGGCACGTTTGGACCTGTGGACACACCTAACAATTCTGCTTACATAATACCTCATAAAAAAAAGACGCTTTTCATGAATTGTGATTGATTTTTCGTACACCGATCAAATTCCCAAACGAAACCTGATCATCATTTCTCTTTCTGTTTTTGCAGGGATCCAGAACGTCCTTAGCCTGTTTTGTGCGGTTCTGACGGAACACAAGGTGCTGTTCCACTCCACCAGCTACCAGCGGCTGGGGGAAGCCAGTCGGGCATTGGAGGCCCTTATGTTCCCTCTCAAATACAGGTATGGTGTTCCATTGTCCTCGAATGTCCATGGCTCCATTATTTATACCATGAATAGGTTTAAACTCTGCTTTGTACTGAATCTGTTTATTTTAGATGATTAAATAACCCTTAATGCCATTCTAGTTCTGAAGTGGAAATGTACTTGTACAGTTGTCCCTTACTGTGGAACACCATTACACTGTCACATGTCCCTTCGTCACATGTCCCACAAACTCTGTACTGACCGACACACATTGATTACAAAAGACCAAAGTGTTATATTGCCATTGTTTACATTCCCATTCATGCTAAATGCTCTTTGGCAAAGTCAGCACAACAAAGTAATTTTGACAAATTATATTGGTAACAAATGTTTTAGTGAAGCCAGGAGAGGCGGCTACGATCGTAAGACCTTAGATCACCCAGACCTGTATTGTCCTTTAAAACTGCCCATTACCTTACTTTTTTTGGGATTCTCCTATCAGTATCCTGGTGATGAGTTGAGGTTCATTCCAGCTGATCTGAGAATAAGGCCCAAAGCACACAGAGTGTGAATTTGGTTCATATTTGTAGTCCATATTTAGTTAACGGAGCAGGGCACGCAGTGCACAAATGTATTATGTAGAATGTATTTTTTAACTCGCTTCGCATAGGACTCAAGTCTATTTTGGACATGGAAATTCAAAAACATTATTTGCGTCTGACATGGCATGGCATGCTTCGGCCTTAACGATTACAATTGGTTCGTTGAGCGAATGTTAATGAGAGCATTTAGCAAGTCCTGTGGATTCCATTTTCTTTGTTGTTGGACTACTTTGTTCTTTATTTCATTATTAATGACTGTTTGTGTACTGCTATATGTTCTTTCCTTTCATCCAAACCAGTTACCCATACATTCCCATCTTACCTTCGCGGCTACTGGAAGTGTTGAGCTCCCCTACCCCCTTTATTATTGGAGTGCACTCCATGTTCCAGACTGAGATCCAGGACCTGGTGAGTGTCTTGCATTGACGAGTGTAACTTGAATTCCTGATAGAACATGATCGCTTTGACCTTATTTTCATCGGGATCAACATCTTCAAATTGTTCTAGTGTTGTAGGATCTGTAGGGCAGACCATAGAAAAGTGTGTTTGGGAATAAGTTGGAATCAAAGGTAAGATAAGGCAACATGTTTCACCTCATTTTTGTACCTTTTTATCAAGCATAGCTATTGACAACCTTGCCTTTGCCTGCTACTTCTCCGCAAATTGCTTGCTCATTGAAGCTTGGACAATGATTCTTCCTTCTGAAGTCCTTTCAAGATAATGATGCTGACAATGTCTTTTTATCAGCATCTTGACTGAAAACATGTCATCTTGTGACAATGGTTATTGTGCAAAAATATGTGTCTCAGTCTATGGCACAGCAAGTATTTGAATGTTACTGAATTCAATCTGAAGAAGGTTTTACCAATTGCCCTGTACATGATACAACTTTGAATGGCCTAGGGCGATATGAAGCTAACAGCCTGTTACACATTCTTTTTAAATCCAACTTTACCCAACATGATGTTCCCAAACAAGATCAATCTTGTTTGTGATTAGTCTGATTAGACTGTATTAGTCTGGAACACTATTCCGGGTATGAAACTCCTGAGTTGTTTTTGAAAGTGATGACACCCCTTGAGAGTTCCCGTGAACTAGCTATGTTCAGTCAGATGTTGGTAGGCATGAATACGGTAAATGCCGTGATGTTGCTCATCAGATCACTCCCTAGAAGTGAACCCAAAAGTGAACCCAAAGCAGCTGATGCCTTGTGTCTGTGTGTTGGCCAGTTGGATGTCATCATTGCTGACCTGGATGGAGGGACAATAAAGATTCCTGAGTGTATTCACCTGTCGCTGCTCCCCGAACCCTTGTTACATCAAACACAGACCGCCCTGTCCTTGGTAAGCATGAAACACACACACACCGACACACAGTCATATTGGAGGTAAAAGACAGTGTTACCTCTAAATTTAGATCCCAGTCAAGTGACAATGGTACCAGGGAAGGTATGTTGGGGGTGTCCTGATATCCATGGCCTATTGGGATGGGCGTTGTGACATATTGTTGCCCTTCAACCTACCTCGTCACATCATGTGCTTTGGGGGGGGCATGATTTTGCTACACCCGACCTCGCTAACCACCATATAAACTAGTGACATGCACGCGCGCGCGCACACACACACACACACACACACACACACACACACACACACACACTATTGTACATGACCTGATATAGCCACGTGTGTCTGAGAGGGATTGCAGACACACTTGGCCTCAACATGTGCTCACTCCCCAGTGACTGCATGCATGTGATCACATCATACTTCCATGTTCAACATGCACATAACCAAGTACAACACTTAACTGTATTGTTGCCATAGCGACCTAGAGTTGAACTCAAAACAACCAAACAAAATGCCTTTTTAGTTTGTGATCTACTGTCCAAGTGGGTCATTTATGCTGGAGACTAAGGTGGCCGAGACGTGTAGAATGAACTGCGTATCCATAATGCTTTGCATATTCGAAAGTGCATTAACGGAAAACACAAACGCAAAAGACACAACGCAACAGCAAACGCCAGAACACAGTTGTTGGCGTTTGCAATTGGTTGTGGCTTTTGCGTATGTCTTGATCTTGTAGATTTTACGATCTAAAAATGTAGTATAACATTTTTTAATCGAGAGAGACCACATACATAACGACATATCATAATAAATCTAAAAATACAGTTTGTTCCTTTAGTGTGTGGAGTGCAACCATATGCAATACACACGGTTATATAAAGGTATCCTCTGCTACTTTAACGTAATGTAACATGTGGACACATGTATCCATTGTTGAATAGTTGCAAAAGCAAAGTTGAGTGGCAGGCATGGGAGTAAGGGGTATCTGTGCTGGTCATATGTCTCTCGACACCACCTCACAATGGGGTCTTGTGATCCAAATGCATCACATACTGTATTTTCTTTTGCTATACGGTTGAGTTTGTGATCCCATACAGGCTAACAACAGTGTCACGTCGTCCACCATCACAACGGCAGACACAACAAAGAAATAAATTATTTAATACTTGACTCAAGCCTTTTCTCCCTTATAAAACACCAACTCTTGATACTTTTGAAATGTGTTTTGACTCTCTGAAGGTATTGCACCCAGATCTGGAGATAGCAGACAATGCATTCCCTCCACCCCGCACTGCTCTCTCCAACCTCAAACTATTGGTGAGTGTCAACACATCATCCACACCCTCCACCTCCACTGGTTCTTGTCGCCATGGTGACTCCGAGCCCCCAGTGTCAAACTGTTGACCCGGGCTCAAGTTTGCTTGTGATGGGGAGCATCACAATGTCTCCATCACCTGTCAATACTGGCAGGTGGTGCTGTTGGCAATAAGCCATCACTGTAAATCTTATTAAAGACTCACTTTGTGCTTAATTCCCCTTATCAGAGTTTGCATTTGTGCCATAGCTCTTGGATGACTCTGTGTGTTTGTCGGTGTGGGTGTAATTTCCAGGATAAGGAGGTGAGAGCTGTCTTCCTGAGGCTCTTTGCGCAACTCTTCCAGGGTTATAGGTCATGCCTGCAGCTCATCCGGATCCACTCTGAACCTGTCATTCACTTTCATAAGGTATGGATTGTTGTTTGTATTCCTTCTGTTTGTTAAATATTCAGAAACTCGAAGTGAGCCGTTCTTTCAGTATCAGAAAATCAGTATAAAATTAAGTCAAGTAAAATTTAGTAGATAACATTTTCTAAAATATACGAACAGAGTGATGTGAGCAATTTGTTTTGCGCAGCTAACGGGTTTGTTATTGTCGCTAAACAAACACAATGTGTGTGCGCATGTTCATTGTGTCTTTGGTGTGCATGTGTTAAGTTGTGTGCTTAAATGATTTAGTTTAATATGATGCATGACAGCCTCATGAGGTTATCTTTTTTACGTGTTTACGTGTGCTCCGGACAGAGCCCTCCAGCCTTTGATAAATGTTTGGGCAGCAACATGATGTATCAAGTGTTACTGGGTCTGCATTTGTGTGTCCTTTGTTGAAGATTTGTGTTTATGCCTTGTTTGTGGAGTCCCCTTGGTTACCCCCCTCTGCATGTCCTTCTTCACAGGACCCCACATGGCTCAGATTATACGTGAATACCGCTCTTTCAGTTGGATGGGAGGATGTGGGGTGGGGGGTTGTCTCTTTCATCCACAAGCAGAACAGTTTAGGAAGAAGCAAATCAAATTGGTTTGGTTTTGATCATTTAAAGCAGTATTTATTTTCCATTTGTGTGTGCTAATGATCTTCTCCGTGATAAAATCCTAAGAGTTGTTTTTTTCTTTCTACTCTATGAAAAAAAAAAGGGACCACTCCAGTCTGTCAGTGGATTGGAACGGGGATTACAAATATTTGTTTCTATGCTGTTGAGTAGCCCTTTCTAATGCCCACCCCCCCCCCCCCCCCCTTTCCCCCTCCCGTACAGACTGCCTTCCTGGGCCAGCGAGGTCTGATTGAGAATGACTTCTTGACCAAGGTTTTGGACGGAATGGCCTTCGCTGGCTTCGTCTCAGAGAGGGGTCCACCTTACCGGACGTGTGATCTCTTTGATGAGGTAACTAGACTATGATGCCCAACCCTCAATGGCCAATATTGTTGTTTATCCACATTCAGCTGGACCAAGCGAGACTTTCTCAGTTATCAGTCTGCAGTTATCCCTTTTCTTCCAAATTTGCACCTTAAGTTTCTCCACAGACCAAATAGATTTAGAGAGTAACGAACCCTGGGTTTGTTGAGTCATATCTTTTGCTAAAATTACGATATGCATATTTGTTTTATGTAGTCATTTATTTCGTTAATCTGTTTGATTGTTCATTGTGTGTGTGTGTGTGTGTGTGTGTGTGTGTGTGTGTGTGTGTGCATGTTGCGTGTTGTGTGTGTGTGTGTGAACGCGTGTGTAGCTGGTGGCCTTTGACGTTGAGCGCATCAAGGAAGAGGAGGCTGACCCAGTGAAGCTGCAGAAGCACATGCGGGATCTCTCGGAGCAGCTGAACAGAAACGTAAGCGTGCTGTCTGCTGCACAGCCAGGAACCTCTACCAAACCTCAACAACCTGGAAGCGTTTTTCATGTGCACGGTTGACCAATCTTGTACTTAATAGGCCATACCGGCTTCAGCTGGCGTGAGATGCTCAATTTTCCATGCATGGGAATAATAGTGTGTTCATGTCAAGTCATTGTATTTGTGGTCAACTATGTTGTCTACTTGATGTCAGCATTTATGTCAAGGCTTTATTTGCATGGCTGTAGGTCGTTAAGTTAACCAACCAAGTCATTCCACCCACCACTCGTACATCTGGCAAATTAGTATGTTCAACTATGCCTATAACTATGCCATAAGAAGCTGGAACACACTGCCCGTTCATTTGAGGTTACTTGACACATAAAAAAATAAAGCCTTCCTATTCTCTTCTTGGTTCTTCTAATTGCTATCCTGGTATATAGTTGTATTCATTATTTTTTAGTTTTTGTTTCCACAAATGTGTATGCTACATTTGACTGTTGATTTTCTGTCAGTAGATGTGATCTTTTCAGTGTTTAATTTGTATTCTATATATTTGTGTTTTCGATTATTATAATGATGATGAAGATCATTATTGCGATGCCCCTTTTGATACGCTTCATTTGAAATGTGCCATATATTAAAAAGGGCGTGACTTGACTTGGCTGCTCCTCTGTGCCTGGTTGTGGTTGCTCTGCAGGAGAACCCCAACCCCCACATGGCGTTCCAGAAAGTGCCGCGGCCCTCGGAGGGCTCCCACCTGCGGGTGCACCAGGTGCCCTTCCCCCTCCTGCAGGACGACAAGGTGGAGGGGCTGCTGCTAGAGGCCGCCACCAAACACGCCGCCACCCCGGCCGTACCTCGCCCCGAGAAGAAGTGTGTGGTGCCAGCCGGACCACCCGTTGGTATGTCGGATGCTGGATATTGAACGTGGTCCGACTGAAAACCCAAAAGGTTCTGTTGTGTTCGATCTCCAAATGTGTCCCTAAATTCTCCGATCTCCAATGAACGGCGCCCCGGAGGTGACATAGAGGATTTAGTTTCTTTTTTTTGTGGCTACAAAATATTAAGTGGTGGCCACCAAATGCTAATTAGATTTTAGTACAACTTCTGAGGGCTTAGAATGATGATGTCACTTCCGTGCCCGGTGCGGGATTGCACACCTGCTTTTGGCAACAAGTCAGTGAGTGACGTTTGTTTCTCCATCCTCTGCACTCTTTCGAAGAAATCAAAGTAATACCCTAATAATTACCTTACAAACGATTTATTATTTATTCGCTGCCAAAAGCAGGTTTGCTATCCCGCGCTGGGCATGGAAGTGACATCATCATTTCGAGTCCTCAAAAGTTGTACTAAATTATCTAAAACTAATTTGTGGCCACGAAATACCATGGAATAAGTATTTAGAGGACACAAAATAACTTCTTTCGTGGCCTCAAAATACTTATTCCACGACTTAATATTGTCACCTCTGGGGCTCCATAACAATGCTCAACCCTTATAGGACAACAGCGGTCTGGGTTGATTAAACCATCGTGATGGTCCTTTCAGCATTTGCTGAATGTCAAAACAGTGATTTACAAGCTTAAAGCTTGCATATTTGAACAACCTCACATTGCAGTCCACATCCGAAAATAGTTCAACAAAATGCAGCCCTTCACTTCATTTGTTTAATTGTCTCCAAAGTTATTTACTAGCTGGCAACAACATTTCTGAGTAAAAGACAGACTTACACAAGCACATCTGTTGTTGGCGCCTGACGCTGAGCCTGTTCTGTCCAGTTTCCATCATGGGCAAGAGCTGCTCGGTGTTCAACAGCGCTCGCAGGCTGGAGGTGGTGAGGACCTGCATCTCCTTCATCTTCGACAACAACAACCTGGAGACGGAGAAGGTAATGCACAGCGTCTCTCAGCACCGCTTCGTTAAGTTCAGAGGGACGTACGATGACCCCGGTGCAGTCCTTAAAGATATCCACTCAGAGACCCCTTCACAAGGGGCATCTCTCCTCGGCTTTATCTCCCATCTGGCCCTCTGGCACATGGCTTTGCTCTGATGGGAAAAGAGTATGTCATGAGACACTCACTTATCCTATCTCGCTTTATTTAATCTTCGCCAAAATGTTTATGCGTCATGCGAGTCTGTGTTGGAACGTAGTTTAACGCTACCATGATAAATGCGGCCAATATGTCCGAACCAGGCCAGTTCTTATTGTATTTAACTTTTATGCATCCCTCTAGCATAATATAGCAGTTCAATATTTCAACCACGCATCCCGGTGCATTTTCAAGAAATGCAGGCTCTGTGTCCTCTCATAGCCCCCCATGAGCCTATAAACCGTCACCTTTTATCTGGTCAATGTGAAAAGCATTAGCCGTACAGCGGGGGCCAGATGAAGGCACTCCACAGTCCCATCCAGCATGCTGGATGTATGAGGGCTGTTAACCCTAGCGCTGTATGTCTCCGTAAGCCCCTAGCAGAGGCTCACAGGCTGCAGGTGTTTGTGTGTGTGTTTGTTTTTTAGCGGGCTACCATAGTAGGTACATGACGTAGCAGCGAAAAACCATATTCAGCATTGTCTAAGAGCAAAGGTATATTCAGGGTATTCAATTGAGTTAAATACAGGCCCGATGACCTTCCTTTTGAGAATTTAGTGATTTTAGTGTTGCTGGCAAATTGTTTTCTTCTACTATTGCGATTGGGATGTTAAGTTCGGGCAGGGTTAAAGCAAGACATGTATTGAGTCATTGCATGTAGAATGAGCCATGAGTCTTTGCAAATATGCTGTCTGAACCCCCAACTACTAACTAAAGAAAATGTATATTGACAATATTTATGAATGTATTATCATCAAAAAGTGAAAAGCGTGATTGTATCAGACATCAGCTTCTGTCATTCTGAAGGGTAAAGGATGGGTCTTGGTGACCGAACCGTGGTAGTCATCTCTCCTGGCTTTGCTATTGTTTACATTCGTGGCAGGCATGTTCACACAAAATGCTCTTAGGCAGAATCAGCAATGAATTGATTTTGACAAATTATATTGGTAGCAGATGTTTTAGTGAAGCCAGGAGAGACGGTTACGATGTTTGATCACCCAGACCTTGGTTTGGCACCTTATGGTGTTAATGGTCTCTGTTTCAGACTACAGTCGTGTTGGAAACCACCCCGTTTGGAGGTTAATGTTGTGTCAGATCCAACGCTGGCTCTCTTGCTGTGAGGCCTGGTCGTTTTGCTTTGAAAATAGCCTGTCATGCCGGTTTTATCTGTTTCATCTAGCAATACTTGTTCTATGTTATTATAAAGACAACTTCTGGCATGTTGGCAAAATGCTTTGTTTGTCGAAGGGACACAAAAATCATAATTTTTGTTATGAAGAAGTGTTGCATAGATTACACAAACGTGTACATAGATTTTTAAAACAACACCCACAAAGATGTGTTACCAGTTGCACTTTGGTTTGGAGAGTGGATTACATCCAAATACTAACTAACTAAATATTAGTAGCCGTGTGATCCACATGTATAGTAAGGTCATTCCTCATATTTCATAAGGCTTTAGTTAAGCATGTGAGAGAGATACGGTCCACAAACAATATATCGTTATTCATTGTGTTTTTGCCCTACCAGTTTATGGTGCCGTAAATATTGAGCTGATAGTCAATTGGGGAAAGTGTGCTGGTCAGGCTACTTCTCTTACTTTTTCCTAGCTCTTTTTTTCCAACCTTTTTCTTGTCCAGAGGAGCTGGATGTTGTTGCTTAATAAGAAGGGCCACCTTTCCTACCCTTCTCTTGCCTCTCTCTCTCAACAGAGCCTGCCAGCTGCACTGAGGGCCCTGAAAGGCAAGGCAGCGCGCCAGTGTCTGACCGAGGAGCTCTGTCTCCATGTGCGGCAAAACCGGGCCATACTGGATCACCAGCAGTTTGACTACATCATCCGCATGATGAACTGTGCTCTCCAGGTGGGTTCAGTGGCTCTTCCTTTTGTTGCATAGTGTCACAAGACAGGAAGGAAATATGCATGGAATTGAAGGAATAAAAATATGTTTATATTTTGGAAAAGGATTTAGCATAAATATGTGTGTTGAATATAATGTTAGGAAGAAATTAAACAAAATATCATAAGAATCGATAAAGAATGTATAATCTTAACAAATTAAATGAAAATGCAGACTAGAATGCATTACATAATGAAGAGCAAAACAAAAGAAAAAAAGTATAAATCAGACAAAGTTGCAAACAAAATAGAAAAGAAGTACATAAAGAAAAAATATATTTCAAACAATTCCAAATCTTGTTCGAAGCTCTCTGAAACATAAAAATGACCTTCTATGCTCCTTAACCCATCTTAACCGGCCTCGTCTGGATAAATCTGCATTTTATGACCCATAACTGCTTGTGATTTACACACATGAGGTGTCAGAAGGAGGCCTGTACGAATAGCTTTTCCCATTCCCGTTCCATCTATGTCACCCTAGGTGCCTAAAATACACAAGCTGTGATTCTGTGGACTGTGACACAGCAATAGCTCTTCTGTTATGCCCATGTGTGACAAATTATTTTTGTTTTTGTTTTGCATTCATTGGATGCTAGGGGGTTTGTTGATTATCTCG
This sequence comes from Lota lota, assembly GCA_026745465.1. Classification (NCBI taxonomy): domain Eukaryota; kingdom Metazoa; phylum Chordata; class Actinopteri; order Gadiformes; family Lotidae; genus Lota; species Lota lota. The sequence goes on along the minus strand of JACYXH010000659.1, from coordinate 13,066,656 downwards.
TTTTTCTGTCCTTAATAAAAATGTCTTCCCAGCTTTAACCAGCTTCAGCCAGCTTCAACAGGTCTTGAGTAATACCTATTTGGGTTTTATTGCTGTGCATCACCTCAAGCCAGGTTTTTTTCGGGGATCACAGAGCATAGGTTTTACACAGTTCCTCTGGATGCCTGACATTCCTCTGGCAAATAATATAGGCCAGCAAGACCAATTAATTTCACCATCTGCCCAGTGCTGAGACCCAGGAGACCATGTGATGTGTCACTTCCTGTCCCTTCCTGTTACAAAAGCAGTCGAGAGGCAGCCCAGTCCAACATCGATGAATTCATCGAATTCAATATTTAGCTCAAATAAAATTGGACCAGACTGAGCTGTTCAATTATTCTTGCCATTCTTTTCCCATGCAGACACATGATTCTCAGTAGCCCTTCCAGATATGGAAGTTTACGTTCTGCAATGAATATCAGTTTGGCCCTGGCTGGGCAGCATTTGATTCCATTGCTGAAAATGATTTACATATGGGCACTGCCTTACATTGTTAAAAAAAATTCCAGCCAATCAGATTAGATTACTAAATGACACTCTTGCTCTCTTCACTTTTGCCGAATTCGGTTAATAGTAAAACAAGCAAAAACATATCCTCTGAGGTCAGCCTTCCATGCAAATGTATGTACATCTTTAGACAGTGCTATTAATTTCATATTGGATAAAGAAGTTTCAATTGTTCCATAAATTGCTACACTTTCCTCGGGGGCCGCCATTGTTTTGGAAATTCTGCATACTGCGATGCTCCTTAATTCATCATGAACTGAAACTTCATCGTGATTGTTCCTATCAATTTCACATTTTTGAAAGAGGCTTTCAGGCCAGACTTATCTGCACAGAGAAACAGAACGTTGACATGTGTGATCAGGATGGTCTCACAAGGCTAGATTCTCGGGCACAAACGGCACCACTGATCGATCACCACAACGTGGTATACACATGGTAGAGTGTCCTTCTGTCCAGGGTTTCATTGTATTCCAGGAGGAGGGAAGACGTGGTGTGCAGCCATCACGGTAGTCCGCTTGTGGTGCGCAGATGTTGAAAAGTCAGCGTGACAAGAAGCGTATTGCTCATTCCGTTGTGTTTGTGCGTTTGTCTCTTTCGCATGGGCCTCGGTCTCTTTGGGAAGGCTTTTGGAACGATGCAGGGGTGCATTCCATTGAGATTGCCTATTGTGGTGCATGCTATCTGATAGCCAAACAGAGAGCGTGTCAGTACTGTATGGTTGTACTCTTCTAAATGAGATCCTTATGGCTCCAAGCTGTTTTAGGAACAGATGAGTGGTATGATACAAAAATGAAAAGAAAGATCCCAGCGCCGGATGTTGAAAACAGCCTTTTTTCTTCTTTTTAAGTAACCTTGCGGCATGAATACTAATTTCCTTGCATGGAGCGGATTGTGTATTTGGAAGCAGACATTTGAAACAGGTCCCCTGTACATCTGGAGAGAAGGTCGTTAGTCCTCTCTACCTTGTGTGTTGTTTGGAGAAACCGCACCAGGGGGTAAACTCCTTAATCCCCATTCCCATGTCACATTAACATTCCAGCCGTTATTGTAGTTATACAGTGCTATGGTTTACTTGAGTTAGCACTATATAAACTAATGTTACTGTATGCTTGTACAATAATCTATCTGAAAACCAAAACAAATGTATTTAAAACACAGAGATGGTCCGTAGTCAGGCAAAAGATGAGCTCAAGCCTACCAAGCATCTCTTTGAAATCAAAAACAAATATTGCTTATTTTCTAAATACCCACAATTTTAAATGAAATCCACTCAGTTCTCATTGGCTCCTCCTATTTGTCCAATTCAATTTTGATTACTTTTCTGGAGTTTCTGGAGTAGTCTGAGCTGGAATAATTTTATTGCATTGCATGAAAAATGCTAGTTGCAACCTGCAATGCACAGCGAAGTCTAGTTCTCAAAGGTCAATTCACTACTATAGCTGTTATTTTGTGCAAATGTGAGTGTGAGTGATATGCCTAGTCACGTTTAGTACTTTAGTGAGTAAGAGCTCTCTTCACAGGACATTAAGAAAACATGACTTGCACTATAATAATCTTGTCTGTCTGTCATTCTTGAAGGCACCATTATCCTTCAGCACGTTACAACTTGAATGGCTCGAGAGGTCAAGTGGGGGGGGGGGGGGGGGTCAAGTCAGAGATCGGACGGTCTGTTAGTGATCAGAATCAACCTCTCAAAGGTCTGCAGGGGAGTGAGCCAACAGAAGAAGTATGCTATTGAAAAGTACTTTTTGTCGGTACAATGGGTCAAAGGTGGGAAGATTTGAAGCAGGTGATGCGTGAATTCGTTCTTTTTTTGTTGTTGCTGTAAGCGAAATCTTTGAAGCGATTTAAAAGTCCGGCATTCGTTTTCCACGGCAGTTCCAGATTTTCTGCTACTCTGTCCTACCATGAATCATTTACACTAATGACCATAAGGGTAATAATGTGTGTGTGGAATGGATGTGTGTGAGCGTGCGTACATGAGGGAATGCGCCTATGCGCGTGCACATACACGTGCGCCTGTGTTTGTCTAAATGTACCCCTGCGCATCTGTGTATGTTTGCATGTGCTGCTTACCGGTCGATAATCCAGCTGTTGCCATTATGGAAGTACGTGTTGCGCAAGCCATGTGGGGGAATAAGCCCTGCTGGGGATGTATCCTGGCATTCCAACCATTTCCTGTCATAGGATTATGGGCCCTCTGTGTTCTACTCACACTTGGCTGTGGACCCCTCTTCCCCCCTGCCCCCCCTCCTCCCTCCCCCCTCCCCCACCCGATTAGCAGTTAGTACGAGTGTTGACTGAAGCAAGGGATCTCTAAGGGACATGGTTAAATGATCAACCGTCCCCTCTGCGCGGCTGTTGAACAAAGTGCAAGTGGACACATTTTACTGCAGTCAGTTGTGTGGAGTTATATGGGGCTTTTTCTTAAGTCTCCGACCCCCGCCCCCAGGCCGACTGTATGCTCAGAGTTGATGTGTTCTGGTGCCAACAGAGTCTGCAGCCCCGTCTCGCATCCAGTCCCCAGAGCATAAAGACCGATGATCTCTTTTAAATAGTCCAGTATTCTACAATGATGTATGAACCTTAAATTAAACATGCACCTCTCATTGTATGCTGATTATTTTAGTTTTATTTGAAACCATTGCTGGGTCATCTGGATCAAAGATGCAAGATGTGGAAGCTGTTCATTTAAAGACTTCAAACAACACTTCCCTTTCTAGCTTCGTCCAGTGTAAAGTGTGTGTGTGTGTATGTATGTGTACGTGTGCTTACGTGTGTGTGTGTGTACGTGTTATTGTACACTAGGCCTAAATGGGAATGGGATTTTATTGGATTTCCCAATGGTGATTAACAAGGTATAATTGCCACATATTCACCATTCCACCATGGCTTCCTCAGAAGCCTTCGCCTCAGCCGCTGCCTTCCAGTTTAAAGACTTTCCACGAAAAACAGCTCTAATGTCTGGACGGGCCAGGAAGTGGCTTTTTTTTGCTCTGCTCCTTCCAGTCACGTTTGCACAGTCCTTGTTGTGCTTGCTGTAATGCACGTCCTTCGGAGAGCACCACTGTTAGTCATCATATTGACCCAACAAAAAGTGACCGAAGGGGGCAAGCTGGACGAGAGAGACTTGACTCATCACAAGGCTTCCTCTTTGCACTAACAACATGTCCTCTGTGAACCCTGAGTGTGTGACCTCTCCGTCGTGCACATACTGTATGTACGTGCGTGTCGCCACTCAGAGAATGTATACACCCCTTTTGCCGGTCAATAACCTAGACAAACGCGAAGACGTGCAGTCCTCCCTGACCTTGGTAACACGTTGCCCTTCTCTGCAGGGGTTCGAGGCAAGTAATCGCTGATTGATCGAGGGGGGTGCATGCGTAGTGTTTTGTATTGTTTCCAAAAACCAGACACAAGAATATAATGTATGCACCCGGCGAAATCAAAAACACAGTATTTTCAGTTGGTTGCGACACTCCAACCGCTTTTCAGCATACATTTTTACGATTTTGAAACATGGATAAATAGCTTTTTCAACATATCTCAATGGAGCGAACTCGACTTCGCGCTTCTGTTTCCGTTTTGGTCGTCAGTTCATGTATATTTTTGGTTGGAAACGCTACACTGCCCCCTTGTGTACACGTTGACGTGACGTTGAAGTGTAAATTCAGGCATCTCTGCAAAGAGCTGCATAGTGTCTCTTAGTCCCAACGTCAATCTTCACGAATGTGGGGTCGACAGAGGTGTGAATTAACATTCACATGTAAGCTTCACACTTAACTTCACACGACTAGCAGGCAACTCAAACTCAATAAAAATAATTCTTGCAAGCACGTCAGTTGGAGCCATCCTTTCTTCATTAACGGTATAGAAGCCAACATTTGTTGGCCCATATTATGTTCACTAGGCATACACATATCTTTCTAATATACCTATTCATTGAATAATGTAATCAAGGTGTTGTATTAGTTTGTTTATGTGTAGACAGTCCGTGCTGTAGAGCCCAGTAAACAGGCCACAACTTCGAGGGAGGTTTGCTCTTTGCTAAATAACATAAATGTTGTGGAGTGCGCACCTCCACTTCTAGTCCTATGTTTTTCACTTTGTCAGCACTCAGGCACCACAAACTTAGGTGAACTGGAGCGCTGTCAAGCAGGCTGTAAATAAGAACGTTGTTGCTGCTCCATGCTTGAGTTTTGCATTCACTGCAACCAAAATAATGAGTGAAAGAGTCGGGCACAAGAGAAGAGGAACACAAAGAGTGGTGTGGTTGAAACGCGGTCCATGGGGGTGCAAGCCTTTCATGTGAGACTGAGGAACGTGTGTTTTGCATTTGCTTCCCCTCCATACATTCCTGGGTTTTTTGAGGAAGGCGCGCGGGGGGGAGGGGGGTGGGGTCTACTGACCACTTTGGGAAGCACAGAATTCCACCCGCTGCCCTATCTGCTGTCCATACCGCCAAAATTAAAGACTCATGATACTCTGTTGCCTCGTAAATATTTCTTGGGTGAAAAGACGGCATATATTATATAATGACCTTAAAGAATGTGTGTGTGTCTGTGTGTGTGTGTGTGTGTGTGTGTGTGTGTGTGTGTGTGTGTGTGTGTGTGTGCGCACACATAGATTCATGTTTGCATGCATTTGTGTGAATTTTTAATGTTGAATGAAATATTTGATTTGTGTAGTATGCATGTTAATTTGTCAGTCAGCAAGGTCGATGGGGAAAGCAGAATAGAGTATCAATATGATTCATGTTGTCCCTCTGGAGGATGTAATTTGCAATCTCAGATCAAGATTGGTGCGTTTATTTTGACATAAATCAAGTTTCTTGCTGCATTCTCTGTTTTTTGTACTTCAGCAAATAAATCCTAGCGAAGCTTATGAGAGATAAATACCAATTTCCTGTTTATGAAGTGCTTCTTGATCCAATTCAGGTCCTCAACTTTTCTTTGCCTGTTCTCCATTTTATCCGTGGTCGGCCTGAGAAACGAAGGTTTTGAACCACTTACATTTTCATCTCAAAGTGACCCAAATGTTGTTTTGAACATTAAAATGGTGATCATCTGAGCCAGTAGCAGTTTATTATCTATAATTGTCTCGAATACGACTTTGTATGGCACTCTTATTTAATATGCAAAGGATTAATTTTTTTTATCTAACAATAAATTGAAAGCATTGTGACATTTGTATCAAGGCAAGGATTGTGTAAGTATATTGAAAGCATATGGATACAACATATGATTTGTAGAGGCAAATAATCGCAGAAAAGGGAGCAAGAAGTTAGTTGAACCCCTGCAGAGCCATGCCTGACATTACAAATGATAACGTGTTTTTGTCTGTCTAACAGGATGTTTGTATACCCAAGATTAATAGAAAAAAAGACCCCTAAGTGAGACTCTTATTTAGATATTGAAACCAGCAACAATTAAGACCATGTCCCTAGTCTAATCTTTTAGTTTTAGTTTTTGTTTTCTAACCCCTGACCTTTTCCAGGGCCCCCGGGACAGACACAAAATAATGATTTTGAAAGATATCCCAAAATACTGTATCGATTCCTATAGGAGGCGAGTGTGCTCAGTGTGCTTTGCTACGTAAAATCAATAGGATTTCTTTTTCTTTTGTGGTGCAAAATGTTTTTTTTTGTGCTTTGCCGCTTAAGGAGTTGCGGCCCTCAGGTTCAGCTGTACCATACTCACCTCCCCTTCCTGGTTGTCTGACTCCCGCAGGACTGTTCGAGCTCCGAAGAGTTCACCGTGGCGGCCGCCCTGCTCCCCCTCAGCACCGAATTCCACCGGGTGAGTGACACACGGAGGTCCCTTCAATACCCATCCTGTATGCCTTTCTGCACTCAACATTTTAAAATAGCTATAAGATGAAGATATTTGATGATACATTTTCAATAGAAAGGAGATGTAGATAAATGGTAGCCTGACATCGCCAGACCAAATCAGAAATGCGCATTAGCTTATTTTCTACTTTCAAGGGGCCGTATTAATGTGCACAGATGGACACTATCCACGGACAGCTCCTACCTGTGTTTGTTATGCTGAAGAGAACATGCTTTTTATTTTATCAAAATGGGTGCCAGAGGCATTTTGACCCAATTGGATAGACCTACAACCAGTCAGAGCAACAAAACACATGACACATTAGCGGCAGCCATCTTGGTTGTTTGTGAAAATGCCTAAACGCACACCCATAGGGCGCTCCAGCGTATTAAATCCGCCCCGTATTATATAAACGCTTGTGATTAGCCTGACCCAGGCTAGATCTGCTGGAAATCTTTCTGAACGGAAGGGGGGCCGGACTCATATGCCTGAGTAACTTTTGGCAGTTTCGTCTCGTTCCCAGACTAGATAAACGGCAAGTGGACTGCGTTTTAAATAGCACCATTCAAACCTGTGGCCACTCTAAGCTCTTTCAAATGAGTGGCTCACATTCACCCATTCATACACACATTCATACATCGACGGCGCTGTCAACCATGCAAGGCCGCAGCCAGCTCGTATGGAGCAGTTAGGGTTATGTGTCCTGCTCAGGGACACCTCGACACTTAGCTAGGAGCCAGGCGTTGGACTGTGATAGATTGATCATGGAAGGGCTGGATGAAGTCAAAGCCCCACAACCAGTTCCGAACGATGACTCGGGTGTAGTCAGAGCTTGTAGAACATCGGCTATCATTCAGCTGGGGGGGGGGTCATGACGGCGGGACATTAGCGCTTAATGCTGTGTTGCCCGTTAATCTGCAGCAGGTCTCCCAGAGGCCAGCGTTCCTGTGGTGGGAAGAAGTGGAGGTTAATCATCCCTGCTCTGCCCTGATTGTCTCACCCTGGCACACTGAAAGACCTAACGGATCACTGTACCGCTTGTGTGTGTGTGTGTTTGTTTGCTTTTCATAATAAGAGGAATTGCTGTGCTTCGTCGCCAATATTTCTCAACACAACAGATCCATCGTCACCATAGTGACAGACACAACTGTCAGACGTTGGCTCTCTTGTTGAATATCGATGGCGCAGGCCCAGGACCTGGCAGGCACACTGCCAACCAGATGATCACTGAGCTATCCAGTAATATACAGCGTATTTCCTGAGATCGCATACTCAAGACGTGTACCGATCATGTTTGTTGTGTATTGACTTGTGTGATTAGTGTCCTTGGTGGATATGATCCACATGACATACTGCTTTTAGGAATGGAGAAGATGGTGATCTATGACTGTAAATGCTAGTTCTTAAAGGGCTTTGCAACGAGACTCGTAGACGGGAGACTTTAAGAGGTTAAGTGGCTTGAAAGATGTTTGACTCTTTGGCCTTTTACATAATAGGGTATTTTTTAAACTGTGTACAATTCCCCCCCCCCCCCTGCAGGCACATTTGCTTTTAGAAAATCATCATAAAGATAAGCCTGTGTGGCCGGAGCGCATACCTAACTCTTGGATCATTTTCATGCAAGCGTTTAGGTCAGTGTCGGTTGTAGTTCATGATGGAAGTCATTGAGACGTTGATCAAGTGCCTGTTTGTTATTCCTGACTGGAATTTGGCAAGTGCTATCTGCATGCCTTCAGCACTACTGTCCCATATCCACAGAGTATGTCTACACCAGGACCCACGAAGCTCCCTTCCTACACAGCAGCCTGGTGCTGGTGAGACACAGGCTGTGTTTAGTTTCCACTTTGAGCCATATGTTCACATTAAAGAGCTGCTGTTTCTGACCCACATTGTGCTGCACACATTAAGTCCCTACCCAATTCCACTGAGTAGTTCTCTCGAACCTGAAATGTGTGTTTTTTTTAGAGATGACAGACATTCAGACTATAACAACGAAAAGCCTGTTTGGTTTAGTGAAATTAGTTAACTGTCCAATGAAGAATGAACTCCAGCATGAGACCAACTTCTCCTCGGGTGACCTTTGCTGTTGGCAAATTCTATCTGACTGTTTCATGACCTTGCTTCAATCAGTGGCTCTCTAAAAGGCTTTTTCATTCAAAGATTCTGTAATCTGCTGATGGCTGTCCTGGCGTTCATTGTGTAGCCATGGCAGACCTTTATTAGCTGAAGAACAGGTGTCAGTGATGTCTGAGTCACTGTTGGGGCAGCCTCTCATGTCAAAAATATTTGAATCCGCCACAAGAGTCAAAGTCCCTGCCTCACTGTGTGTGTGTGTGTGTGTGTGTGTGTGTGTGTGTGTGTGTGTGTGTGTGTGTGTGTGTGTGTGTGTGTGTGTGTGTGTGTGTGTGTGTGTGTGTGTGTGTGTGTGTGTAGGCGGAAGGAGAGAGGAGAGACAGAAATTGGATGCAACAGCAAGTCAATCGTCCAAACATAATTTGGAATGATTTATACAGCAGGACACACTTGAGTGTTAACATTCTTTTGGCCAAAGTTTATGCGGGGAAGGATTCTGAGGAGTTTGCCCTGTCAAACTGTTTCACATCCCCATGAGGAGGAAGAACCGCTTCGAACCACCTGACCCCTGAGGGCCTGCACAGACGTCCAAGAATCTTCCTTCTAAATGTTTACTTTGTACCGCAGAACATTTATGTTAGCCGCACATTGTGCATTTGGAGAATAATGACCTATGGATGCCATACTGGACTTGTTTACACTCCGTCATCCTGCATGGTTCTGCCTCGTGTTTGTTTAACGGTCCTGATTATGGTCAAATATATTGTTTGGATCGAGACGTTTTCATGGTTTCAGGATATAAATATTTTCCCCCTCACAATGCATTGACTCATAGGTAGAAAGGCATGAAAGAAAAAAATGGTGAAAAAAGAAGATCGCCCTCCGGTTCAAAGTTCTGCATTCCAAGAGGACATTTCACCACAAGTAAATGTCTGTTTTGTAAACCGAGATAAGCAGCGCGTTAAGTGAAATGCAGTCACGTCACTGAACCGAGAGACTTTCTGATATGGCACTCAGCAATACGAAACTGGCCACAAAGCTATGCAGCGAAAGAGCATACAACCCTGTTGTTTATTTTGGAAACGCTCTCGCACAATCTCAGATGAGGTCCCCGTCGACCTGAATCACGCTACATGTTTACGACGACCACAAGGCTCTCTTTAAGCGTCTCGTGTTTTAGAAGTGTGTCATTATTTACAAGGCATCTGGTCAACTTCGGCCCTGCTCGGACCAGTTCAACGCCAGCACTCTTTGTCTACACCGTTCTGGTTTCCTTTTCTTTCTCTTTCCCTTTACTAGCCCGAGCAGGTCACCCATTCACATGGGTCTTTTGCATTGATGGACCACCTTACCTTAAATGCCCTGTTTGGTGCTCTTTCCACTTTCCTTCCGTCCTCCCTTTTCTGCTTTTACCCATCTTTCCCTCCCCAGTAATTATCCTTCTCATCCATCATCCGTCCTTTTCGTGTCTATCTGTAGTTGCTCACGCCAGAGTCTATTTATTTATCATGGAAGCCGGGTGGGGGGAGAGTGGATGACCATGGTCACGTTGACCTACACACATCTGACAAGGCAAGGGAAAATATTTAGGGTTGAAAAAAAGAAGAGAGAATAGGAAACGTAAATGTGCATCCACACACATACGCACACCAGCTGCTGCAAGATCCTGTAACAGAGAGGTATTGCACCACTAATAGGTTAAGACCGCCCCGCTTATGTTATTTGCTTATTCATGACTACATTTTATTTGTCACATCCTTAAAGGTTTGAACTGTATATTTAAGATTTAGACATTATAATCCTTTTAATTGAAAAAGGCCACAATTTCTACACTACAAACCGAAGCCAAACAGCACACTGTCTTGAAAGCACTACGGCCACAGGGGGATATGTTTCTGCCATTTTAAACAATGTGTCTTTAGTCTGACGCACAGTCTCTTTTATGCGTTAATGGTGCTGGCATTCTAAAAAGTACGTATTGGTACACTGATGATAGTGAGGCCAATAGAATAATTTGTCAATGAGAGGAAGGGAGCTACATTCCTTATTCCCCTCCCCAATGATGTAGTATAAGATCATCGTAGAGAACATCAGAAATGAAGGTCAAGTCAGCTCAATGTGGCAGAACGCTAGGAAGTATAATTGTAGTGGAATGGAAAGGAGTGAAAAGGCCTGTGGAGGTATAGACTCACAGGGGCAGCTCATTTCCAGCCAAGCCTTTTGGAATTGTCTTTGGCTGTACATGACATTCCAAACACAAATAGTGTTGATTAGATTGTCAGGGCATCCTCGATGTACTCCCGGGAAAGCAACAGGAATTTTGCAGAATCCATACACATCCTCTCTTGGGTGCCTCCTACGTTCAGTTCCCCTCCGAAAATCTTTTGTACCTGGAAATGCATCAACAGTTTCTCGCACTTCACTTTCTTAACTCAATAAGAACACTTTCACAGAATTCAATAACACAAAATGATGGTTACATTTCTGGATGATCATTGTGGTAAGAACATTTTCCATATCACCCAGCATCAAAAAGATTGCAGTAGAGTAAAAAATAAAATTATATATATTTAAATGTATTTCAATTCTACACTCCCATTTAACCAATGGTCAAAGGCGTGCCTGGCTTCGACTCCGACTGCTGGGTACAAGTGGGACTACAGTTGTTTTAGTTGTCTCTCTAATACTTGAAGTAGCCACGCCATTTCTGGCCATTTAAGGGGAAAAACACAAAGCGATACTGAAAACCAGTGTGGTGTTGGCCCAGCGGTAATAAACCAGAAGCGTATCTAATAAAAGATCCGTAACCTTACTAAATAAAGGCATATGGCTTTACAATGCAGCCTCTCTGTGATGGTGTTGGGGGTGTTTATGGATGCAGCAGGGCTCACACATGATCATTTGTACATTGTGTTGGCACGCTGGTGGTAAGTCTAGCCCTTGTTAGGTGGGGTGCACCAACAGCAGCGTGTGGTGTTGATATCTACAGAGCAACAGAAACACCTTTTGGGGGATCGGTGCACGTTCCTAAAAGGAGTTATTTTGGGAGACAGCCAGGTGATCTGCTCTTCACCCGAGCCAATGACAAAGCAGAATGTCATCACAAATCAATCAAGCAAATCAATCGCATGGAAAAAATATTATTATATTGCTTAATTAACAGATAGTTGGTCAGCTGTTTTTTGGAGGTGTGTGTGCGTGTGTCCCAACTCATTTTAGTGCTCTTGTGTGTCTCTCTGCAGAAACTAGCTGGGGTGAAACAGTACGCCTACACATGTGTCCAGGATCATCCCATCTGGACCAACCAGCAGTTCTGGGAAGCTACGTTCTACAGCGAGGTCCAGAACAAGATCCGCTCCCTGTATCTCAGCAGTGCGGAGGAGAAAGCAGGCATCATTGCCAGACTAAAGGTCAGCTACCGATGGTGTTATATTACCGGCTGTGCTGTACTTTTATTATGCAATACACAAACCATTTCAATGGCTTCTCGCGTCACATGTGTCGGGGTCGTGGTGTCAACAATGGCGCACCTACCACACCTCCAATTTTCTTTTCTCCAATTTTCTTTTTCTCAAAATCCATTATACCATGCTCTGATTTCAACGCATTTAAAACAACAAGCAACAACCTGTGTCTGGCTCCAGGATGCGGCTCCCCTGGCATTAGAAGCCCAGGCAGCAGGAGGAGGAGGAGGCAGGGCCGGGGAGTACACAGCCATGGACCTGGCGGCGGAGCAGCTGCGCGCCTGGCCCTGCCTCTGCAAGCAGAAGCAACAGGAGCTGGTGAAGAACGAGGAGAGCACCGTGTTCGGCTGGGCCATCCACTACGCCAGCCTCATGGTCTACCTGCTGGTGCCGCTGGACACCAGCAAGAACAAGCTGCTCCGCAACCACCCCGCCACCGACTGGGAGAGCGGCAGCAACAGCATAGTGACCAACAGGTCAGTAATGGAAGACAAAAGTGACCAACAGGTCAGTACTGGGCACGCATTGTGACCAACAGGTCAGTACTGGGCACGCATTGTGACCAACAGGTCAGTACTGAACACACATAGTGACCAAAAGGTCAGTATGGGAGACACAAAGTGACAAACAGGTCAATACTGGACACAAATAGTGACCAACCGGTCAGTACTGGACATACATAGTGACCAAAAGGTGAGTATGGGAGACACATAGTGACCAACATGTCAGTACTGGACAGAAATAGTGACCAAAAGGTCAGTACTGGAGATACGTAGGCTTCGTTCACACTGCAAGCCTTAATGCTCAATTCGGATTTAGTGTTCAGATCCGATCCGAGTGTAATTTGTTAATAATGCCATAGCCTTCCGTCAGCTATTAGTGAGTCAAATGATCTCAGAGAATATCTGTTGCCGGTGCACTTTGTGCCTGCCTCTGAATGAGGCAATTTAGAATTTCCTGACCAATCAGCACATCTCTTCCTTGATTAATTCAGGGGATCTGTGTTGCCTGTCAATCACAGTTGCGCGAATGCAACACTTATCAATGGTGGAGAAACGTAGCGAGGGAGGGTGTTTATAAAAAGATATGGCTGTCGTCTGCAAATTTCTTCCCTCTGTCTTTACAACTCTCAAATACCTACAGCACCTTTAAAGAGCAGCTAAGTGTGTTTGTAGGAAATGGCCCAATAGGTTGAAAATGTTGTGAAATATAGAGATTAGGAAAAAAACGACTGCAGTGGAATATTTCTGAGGCGATCACACCATTATCTGGTGAAAGGTGAGATTTCCCCATCTTGGAGTGTTTCCCCATTTGTCAACTAGGTAACGATAGGTGACTGCATCATTACTTACAGTGTACAGGATACTCTGCTCTGGCCAAATGCAACAGACGGTTCCCTCATCCGACCCACATCCGCCTGGTGCATTTGCCATTGAACAGAGCGGAGTTTTGGCTTTTGCAAGATCAAAACCCACAGGGTGTCTTCATAGGATTCATCTTTTTCCTTTTAAACACAGACTTTTTCTGCGTTAAATTTCTATGGGATTTTCAGGGCTGTATGTTAAGTAAAAGCAACTGTGGCCAGCCAGTGCGTTGCATCAGCCATCATCTGTTTCTAACGATCTTTTTTTGTCTAAGGTTTCACGTGCTTCTTCCCATGTTCTTGTTCCAAAAATGTTGAGCAAAGAACATTATGTAAACATGTTGTTCCTGTTATGATGGAACTGGTGTGTCCAATATAGTACTTGTTTTTCAAATTCTATCCCAGACTGCAATACCTGCAATTTTACCCACACACTTTTTCCAATATCATTCTTTGAAATTATGTTTTTTAATGATGAACCCATTCACTGCATCAAACCATGTTGTTTAAAAGATAGCTACACCCTCTCATCAAGATATTCCCACCAAGGTACTGCCTCCAAATACCAAAGTATCCCAGGGACAAAAGAGCCATTGGAGCTATGTGTTTTGTCCTGTAACGCTAACATCATTTAACATAATTTTCAATCAAAGTGATGGCTGCAGTGAAGAAGTGCCTAATTTCAGCTGCCTCTGCCAAATTGTATTACCCTCTTAAAGGACTGCACTTGTGTGGTTTCAACCCTCATTCTAACAGTACCGGTTCATTCTTACAGTAGATATTCACAATCCCCAGCATCCTGAAGCATTGAGGTGATGGTGTCGTTGTTGTGTTTTGTCCAGCATGGCGGGGAGCGTGGCCGAGAGCTTCGACACGGAGAGCGGCTACGAGGACTCTGAGAGCAGCGACGCAGCCAACTCTGTGGTGCGCTTCATCGCCCGATTCATCGACAAGGTGTGCACGGAGAGCGGCGTGACCCAGGAGCACATCAAGAGTCTGCACAGCATGATTCCAGGTAAACTCCCACCCTTTGATGTCAGGCTGCCCTGTTCCCCTGTGCTAATTCCCTCCTCTGGTTGCCTACCGCCTCTGCTGGACGCTCTGTGAACCCTGAGTGAGTGTATTCTAAGCTAGTGCCACAGAGACATCTAAGCTGATTAAAAGGTCGTGACATGCTAACTGGTCTTTAAGTTGTATATGGGCTGGCGTTGGGGAAGTAGGCATTCTCCAGACGTTTGTGCATGTGTTACGCATGCAATCAATGTGCATATGTGTCTATGGCAGACGGAGTTGAATGGGGGTGTGAGTGTGTGTGACGTACGTTTGCCTGCTGGTCGCCAGTGGGTCGTTGCTGGACGCGTACGTGCATGGTGCATGGTGGGTAAAGCACCTGCTTACCTTTGACCCACAGGCCTGGTAGCGATGCAGATCGAGGTTCTGGAGACAGTGCACAGAGAGAGCCGGAGGCTGCCTCCCATCCCAAAGGTAATGGCTGGCCAGAACCACAATACATTGTTTCCAAGTACAAGCACCTGCACCTCCTTTCATTCATAACTTGATGGTTATCCATGTGTAGTCTGGCAGAAAATAGTATGACTTCATGTGTAAAGTGGATTTGTTTTAGTGACTTGAATCTGTATGCTAAAATCAGGTTTAAAGCATCTTGGCCAGCTCAGCCATTGTCCTATTGAAGGTATTTACCTTAAACAGTTGTCATAAAACATAATTATTTATTTTATTTTATTTTATATTATTATTATTATTTTTTTTGCTAATTCGCATGGCAGGTTTTGTCTGGTATGCTGGCTGATGTACGGTGTGTTTATCAGTGTGTATCCCATTCACTATTGAGATTGTTATTATGACCACACATTCATATTTAGCCAGTTGGTGTTTTGGTCCCTGCTGTCCTTTACGCCTGCCAGCTCTCTGTCCACCCACCCACACAACCAGCAAGCCAACTCTGCCATGAAAGTCAGTTGTCTAGCCACACATGACTGTGTTACTCCTAGCTTGTCAGAGCTGTACACACGCCCTTTCCTGTAGTGATGGTTAAAACCAGAACGCTAAATCCATTCAGTTTGCTGTTAAAGGCCTTGAGAGTTTGAATAAACAGGTGATGGTGAGTGATGGCAGGTTGATCGATGGCTAATTTGAACCGTCCACTCTCTGTTGTTTCGTTTGGTTGTTGCTTTTCTTTCTTGATTTGTCGTTAGCAGTCTTGCCATATTAGATGAATCAGATAAGGCAAAGTACATCTTTATCATTTTCAAGATCAGTTTCAAAATGGAACAATATTATTCAAATAGTCTGGAAGTGAGACGGTGCAAAAGCCACAGTCAGTGCATCTGTATGCGAGAAGTATTTTGGTAGAAGTGCAAAGGAGGTACATTTTTGTAAAGTTGATCTGATCTGTGTCTTGAATATTGTATCTAAAAACCTATTTTTAACCAATTAAACCAACCAGTTATCTTTAGCCCTCCTTGATAAACACTTTACCGGACCCATTTTAGAAGTGTGAGTCAGAGGCTGAAATTGGAACAGCTGTGTGACTTATGAGTTGATCCTGGGTCAAAACATTAGGCTCTACACAACAGATGTCACAAAGGTCCAAAGAATGAGAAATGATGAACAATAAGCAGGAGATTTTCTCTTATTACTCAAGTTTGGCCCAAAGAACTGTTCCAAGAAAACAATTCCTTGCGCTGACGGCGGGGATGGGTGCTTGTTTTTCTTGGCAGGTCATCAAACCTGGTAAACAAGGTTCTTTGTGATGTGTGTTTTTAACACGGACTACACTTAATAATATGTATGTGATACTCCGTGTCCTCACGAGCTCTTTGCTGCACTTCTACATTGTGACGCCGTTGTTTTAAACATCATCATTTGGGAGGTTTTAAGCTCTCCAGGCTGAGTGTGCTTGAGGGACTATGTTATGTGTTTTTTTTTTCTTTGGTCTCCGCCTCTCTTGTTTATTTGTGTTTAGAAAAAAAGGGGGGGAAAGTGTTTTATTGGTGTGATGACGACCCCTTTAACACATGTGTTCATCCCTCTAACCCAACAACATGTGACTGAGGCGCTCCAGTCCATCTTGTTAAGGACTCTTCCCCCCCCCCCCCACTCTCCCCCTCAGCCTAAGATCCTGCGGCCCACGCTGCTCCCTGGGGAGGAGCTGGTGTCGGAGGGGCTGCGGGTGGTCCTCGACCCCGACGGCAGGGAGGAGGCCACGGGGGGCCTCCTGGGGGGTCCGCACATTCTGCCAGCAGAGGGCGCCCTCTTCCTCACCAACTACCGCATCATCTTCAAAGGCACCCCGCATGACCCGCTAGGTAATTTATATTCCAGAGGGAGGTTGGTTTCGTCCTGGGTCATGGTGGTCCTAGGGGAAGGCTAAAACCACCGCAAACAACCATGTCCTTTTGTTAAGTGATCATTTCTAGGTCTGGTATAAAGAAAGTGGGTGTGACTTATGTTCACGGCACATGGTCGTTACAGTTCAGTCAAAGTAACGAAGATCAGGTCAGGTCTGGCGGTGCAGAATCTGTGCCGTCAGTAGAGGTGTGTGTGTGTGTTTATGTCTGCAATTATTGGCCATCGCCATATCTGGTGGTGCTGCTTTCTTATATATAACAGAACACCGTGTCCTACAGAGGTTTGCATCTGTTCATGTTTTATTACAAGAATGACTTGTCCTATGTCCTATGACCTGTACTACACATCAGTGAAGTATTCTGTGTGTATGTTTGTGCGTGCGTGCGTGCGTGCGTGCGTGTGTGTGTGTGTGTGTGTGTGTGTGTGCGTGAAGTGGGGGAGCAGCCAGTCATCAGAGCCTTCCCAGTGTCCACACTGATCAAGGAAAAGAAGATCACCATCCAGAACCAGCTGCAGCAGAACATGCAGGAAGGCCTGCAGCTCCGGTCCGCATCCTTCCAGGTAGGCCCGGGAGCGGGGTCTTATATGGGGGCAGTAGGGGGGGCCCATAAAATATTTTGCCCCATGGTCCTTAATGACCTACCTACGCCACTGGGGGGTGGGGAAGCATATATACATTTTAACAGTAAGAACAGTGATGACCGAACACATATTTATTGCTCCCATGATTAATTGTTGTGTGCCTGTGATGTGATCTAGTTGGCTGAGCTCCTCAAACTAGTAAATTGCATGATGATAAAAATGCATGTAAAAAATATGCATTTTAAATGTAACCCCTAAAACTAGCTTAATACAATGACATCATTTGAGAGCCACATTTTGTATTCTTTGTTTGAAGAGGAAATGGCAGTTGATAGTCGGCCAAGCATGTGTTTTTAGTCCCCATTAAATGGTTCATTCCTATCTTTTTAGTAAGTAGGACAATAAAAGTGTCTGTTGTTATCGGTGTGTTTCACTTCGTTTGTGTGTGTGTGTGTGTGTGTGTGTGTGTGTGTGCGCGCATATACGTACGTGTGAAACCTAAGACCATTCGTCACATGAGTACTGACTAGCAAACTGATTCGGGAGATAAAAAAGCCATTCCTTTGTGGACTCTCGCTGAAGGTCTAAAAGTTGAAGGTCTGCAAAGAACAGGGAACCACATCCGATCCTCTCCGCCCATGTCTCCCACACAGCTGATCAAAGTGGCCTTCGACGAGGAAGTGACCTCGGAGATGGTGGAGATATTCCGGAAGCACGTGCAGAGGATCCGCTACCCACAATCCATCTTCAGCAGCTACGGCTTCGCCGCGGGACAGACCACCCCGCAGCTCAGCCATCCCAAGCAAAAGGAGAAAAACACGGGCTTCAGGTTTGTGGTTCAAGTTGTACAGCGTGCAGCGCACGGCTCTTTGCGCACAGATGCCACTCTCAGCCCAGATGAGGATGTTTTTAAAACCTTTTTGCATATAAAACCTTTTTGTTCTCGGTTCCCCTCAGGACACTGTCCAAGTCCATTGTGAAGGGAGCCCGGAAGGCAGGGAAGATCACCATGGGCCGGGGCGGCCAGACCACCCTGAAGAAGAGCGAGCGGGGCAGTAGGATGACGTGGCACGAGGACGATGACATTTCAAGTGAGTTCGAGCAACATGGTTCACGCCTTGCAGGTCAAGTCTGGGCCCTGAGGTTCTTCGTATGGCCAATCCTATATTTGGAATATGCGTAGGTGTGTGTGTGTGTGTGTATGTATACCTGCTTATCCATGTATGTTGGTGTGTAGGAGAAATGTTGCAGTGCTTCAAGTAGTGTTGGTTATATAAATAATCGGCTTCTGTTTACTCACGTTATGTAATAAAAACATGTTGTGCCACACTTTCTGGAACATGTTAAAGTCCTTGGCAGTGTGCAGTTGTCTGAGCTCGAACCTAGACAGCTGTTGATCTTCCAGTGGTTTCTTCTTCAAAACAAGATGCTATCGCGTTCACATTTCCATGGCTACTAAGAGCATCACTCTCCATGTTTTAGTATCAGATGATGGAGAGCCCCCCCCCAGCAGCACTCTGCGAGCATCAGAGAAGTCCACCATGGAGCAGCTGGTGGAGCGGGCATGTTTCCGTGACTACCAGAGGCTGGGCCTGGGGACCATCACCCTCAGTGCGTCCCGCTCCAAAACGGGCGAGCAGTTCAGGATAACGGCGGCGAACAGACTCTACTCCCTCTGTCGCAGGTACACCACCCACCCACACAAACATCTCATGGCACACACACATATTTCTATCTCCCTCTCTATCTTTCTCTTACTCACTCGCTCATGCACTCACTCACACACACACACACACCTCTCACAAACACACACACACCGCTCGCATGCACATACGCACACACTGCTCACACACCTCACACACACCTCTCACAAACACCTCTCAAACAAACACACTAAACCTACATGCACATCTCACACATATCTCATAGACACACCTGACGCTCATCAAAAGCAAACCTTTAACACACCTCACCTTCGCCCTACATTTATTTTGATCAATCGTCAGCACATGCTCCATCCTGCCATCAAAGATGGCAGGATGGTAGGATAGTAATCACTAGTATCACAATGTGATCAGAAGCAGTTCATAATAATAATATCATAATATATATATTTATTATTATGAATTATTATTAATTATAACAAATTATATATATATTATTTATTGTTAATATTATTAATACTTAATACTACTTCAAAGTAACGATTATCGTTATTGATTTCTTCATTACACTATCATCTTTCTCTTATACAACTAGATGTGATTATACTGGATATGTTTATATGTTTCCTCCCAGCTACCCGGGGCTGCTGGTGGTTCCCCAGGCCGTGCAGGACAGCAGCCTGCACAAGGTGGCCCGCTGCTACAGACACAACCGACTGCCCGTGGTGTGCTGGAAGCACCCCCGCTCCAGGGCTCTGCTGCTGCGCTCCGGGGGCTTCCACGGCAAGAGTGTGGTGGGGCTCTTCAAGTCCCAGAACCCCTCATCTACAAGTATGCACCCAAGCCTCGCTACGCACACAATGCACATACGCTGGCATGGCCACACTTCATTTAGTACAGAATAACACAGGAATGCACCAGAACACAACGCTGTATCTTTGCGGATGCAATAACAGACAGTTAAAGAAACATGGTATGCCATTTTATCGTTAACGTTGGCCTTCACTCAATATCATAGCCGACCAGCCGTTTAATATAATCTTTCCAATCACGTGACTGCACGACAGCTATAGGCAGAATAGTACCTAGACTTCAACAATTTAACCTTTTCTTTTTGTGGCTTTTTCCTTGCATCCTTACATGCATCTACATCAATAATATTTAATTTCACCATTGATTTGATTATGTATGGCCTCAACCTCTGTCTGCAGCCACTACTTCATCCTCCGAGTCTTCCAGTAGTCTAGAACAGGAGAAGTACCTGCAGGCCATCCTGGACTCCATTCCCATCTACTTCAAGATGAACGGCAATAACACGCTGTCCAATCGCTCTCAGATCGGACTCTCGCCAGGTACTTCACACAACAACAACGTATCGAAGTTACTCATGCATTCTAGAGTCAAAACACACCTCAAGACACCTTATTCACCTAGTGGCCAAATTGGTTAGCTAGGGTAAACCTAGGATCTTTGGGGAAAACATGACAACTCAATTTATTATTTTTTGATCTTGAATTTGAATTCAGTTTTCCCATCCAGGTAGTATTTAGATTGAGTTATCATGGTTTCTCCAAAGATTTGAGAAGGTTTTCCCCCTCAGTAAACCAATATGGTCGCTTGGTTAATAAGGTCCAAAGCAATACTTTGCAGAAATCATCAGCTGGAAAATCATCAATGGAAAGGTTTAGGTCATTCAAACACTGATGTTTGCTACTTTTTGTAGTTAAAATAAGTTTGAAATGTCCTTCCTTTTTTTAACATTAGTAATCTGGGGGATATGTTTTTACCCCTAGCTTCATAATGTGAGGATATTGCCCTGTAAAAGTATGTTGAGGACAAATCAGCATTTTATATTTGCCAAGACCTGGATGTGATTCTCATATTACTGCTGAACAGAATTTTTGAAGTGCACTTTGGTTTCAGACACTGTGTGTGTGTGTTTGTGTGTCTGTCTGTCTGTGTATTTGTGTGTGTGCGTGTGTTAGTGTGTGATTTCCTTTATCAGTTAGCTACTTTGATCTGGAGACAAAAACTCACATAACAGTGTTGTGTGTCTGTATCATTCTGCTATTCTGATCATCTGCAGTCTACCTACATCCAGTTGGCACGAGTCAAGTTAAAGATTGCAAACTTGAGATTTTGAAACTATTGTGCCGTATCTCTAAACCGTGTTTTGCGGTTCTTTTGTTTTACCAGCATGTTTTTTCCTCTATGATTTTCCTCTGGTAGGTGTTATCAGACACTTATCTTATGTGCAGTCATATTGGCTCTGTGTTTGTGAGAGAGGGAGAGACAGAGGGAGATATATTTATATATATATTTATATATTATTAGGTCCATTACTTTGTCTAGGAAGGAACTGTTTTACAATTTAAGGCTTATGTAAGAGGAACAGGACAATAAGAGGTCGTGGCTCTTATTCATCTATCTATTCTGACCTAAACCTATTTTGTCAACATAACACACACACATACACACACACACACACACATGCGCACACACACACAAACGTTCGCTTGCATACACACAAACACACATATGCACATGCGTACATGCAAACATACCCACACATAGACACACACACGCAAACGCACACACACATGCACCCACACACACTTACACACACTCACACACACACACATATATGCAAACAGACACATGCATACACACACATTATGTTTCAACCTTATTCCCAACTCCATACCAAATGCTCGTGCAAACTGGGTCATAAAACGTCCTCCAAATGGATAAATAGCGCCAAAGATCCTATCTCTAGGATCCTAGGACAGGGGGGATCAGGAGAACGGCCACCTAATAGGGAAAGAGGATTCCCTGCCTTTCCATCGCGTCAGCCGCAACTTTAAACCAAGTCGTCGGTAGGATTTCAAAGTCTGAGCCAAAAGGGCTTTACCATGCATCCCAATCCAGTTTGCCTTGTCAGCTGCAAATCAGTTGTACAGAGTTGTAAACACATGCCTCATGTTTCTACAAGACGATTCTTCAAGATTTGCCTTCCCCAGTTGTTATGTTGTGTTGTTGTGGCCCCAGACTGCATCACTGTCCCTCATATGGTGTGTAGTGCTTAATTCATATGGTGAATGTGTGTTGTGCTTCCTATGGTGTGTGTGTGTGTGTGTGTGTGTGTGTATATTGTGCTTTAGGTAGTGAAAGGCGGACGTCCAGGATACCAAAGATGGCCCCTGTCCATTTAGATATCCCCTTCTCAAACAGCTTCACCAGGGGTGGTGAGTGATGCTCCCGCTTTCTCCTCCTCAGCAACTCTGACACATTGGGGTAGATCCAGCCAAAGGACACGTAGAGGGCACAACAAGTCTTTTCAGAACAAAATGTGAAATCGAAACACAAAAAAACTATCTCTCAAATAATTTGAGGCAGAGTGCACCAGTACGCTGGTCTCAAAGACACAATCAATAGTACTGTGCACATACACAGCAAATGTAATCAAATACAAATCCCTGTTTCATGTATGAGTCTAAACTCGAAACCATATAACTACTAGCTTGAGCCTTTTTTAATGGACACTTCTGAGGAAATAAGGTTATTTTCCACTTACCTGTAGTCGAAGGCACAGTCCCATTTTTCCTTACTCTACTTATTTAGCCTTTGACCAAGTGAGCCGAAGTCAATGGAAGCAGATGAGATTGACTAGCTCCATCAGTGAAGTGAGGGTTAAATACAGCATTCCAGCTTCTCCAAAGTAAAGATATTTTAGGGAATTCACTGGTCTCTGTTCACAGCGACTCAAAAAAACAACATGCATTTGATGTCACACAGTGACAAGTTGCATATGATATGATATGAAAGATAAACAAACTTAAAATGCTGATTCCGTTTATTTGGCTAACTACCAAATGCTGGGCTGATGGAGAAGAATGCTACAGTGCTTCTCGTTTGACTATGAATAAGTGGCCAGTAAACGTCTTATTATATAATTAGTATTCCTTTAACCTGATTGTAAACCATGGAGCATGACGTTAGAAAAGGCAGCCTCAAGGTCCTTTTACATCAGACCCGTAGCGAATAAACGACACGAAAAGCAACTAAAACATGGACAAAATTGTCGCGTCAAAACTATTTACATCAGCCGCAAAGCAAGTATGTGGCATTTTCCAATATATATCGCCGCGGTGAAAAAGTAGGATTCAACACTTAGCCTATATAGCCTAGTGAAGACGAGCTTATGGTCCATCCTTTCACAAATATATCCTAGATATTTAGAGGATTCAACATGGAGTTTCACTTTTTTATCAAAGTGTATAATAGTGTAGCAAATAGCAGTTAGCGGGGGAGGAGGATTATGAGTGGGTGGGCATTCTTTAATACATCCAGGCTTAGGAGATGGTCGTTTTTTGAGGTTGTTTCCCTGTTCAATAACTGAAAGTAGGCTGTCACTCTATCGGGAAAGTTGGTATCCAAAACGAAACTGTAGCGATACAACTGCACACCATCAGGTTTTCAAAGCAACCTATATTCACATAGTGTAGTGCAAGTAAACATTGGCTTGTAGCGCCGTATGTTACATATAACAGATAGTGATAATTATAGGTCTGTGAATGTACTTTACCGCTATGGATGCAGTAAGAGGACTGCGTGCTGAGTAACGTAAATGGGCTATAACCTTTGCTGTGTCCTACAACATGAACAGTGACCATGGTGACTATGACAAGGATACCTGATTGGTTAAACTGATTTATTCGCTGGCTAGAGCCGTAAAAATCCACCTTGGTGCGATTATAAACAAAAGGAAAAAATCGCAATGAAAATTCAATGTGCAAGGACCGTAACCTGCAGCCCTATTATGGCAGTGTAGTCTGGTAGGCATGTTTCAGGCATGTTTCAGCAATGGGGGTGTAATGAGTGTTCACTCTTAATTCGTGGAGCGTGTTTTCGGGTTCCTGTACTGTTTTGACAAGAAACTGGATGATGCATTTATTTGGAAGGCAAAGAGTCCTTCTCTTTCTTACTACGCAATCTGTTTAATTTGATGTCAATATATCTTAGGTCCAAGCAAACTCACTCATGTTTGTTTACTTCCTGGATACTGGGAATCATCACACTTTTATTACCACATTCCATCAACCACCATCATCAGTGTTGCATGCCACTTCATTCGCTTTACTGGATTGAAAAACTGAACTGTTGTACTATTTTGTCACAAATGATGGGAAAAGGAGTTCAGTCATGACTGTGGCACTCCAAGTGATCTGTTTCATTGTTTTAGTCATCAATATTCAACAGCATGGCATTCAATACACATTCCTATGTCATTTTGTGATTCCCAATTTTGATTTATTTTTGTTCTCCTTTATTTTCATGGTGCTATCTGTCCTGTCCTCTCCTTCTCTTCCCTTTCCTGTATACACCCAACACCTCCCAGTGCTTGGGTACAGGGATAAACTATTCAATCACTCAAACCCAAAGCCCGCCAGTAAGGGAACA
This sequence comes from Lota lota, assembly GCA_026745465.1. Lineage (NCBI taxonomy): Eukaryota > Metazoa > Chordata > Actinopteri > Gadiformes > Lotidae > Lota > Lota lota. The sequence continues at coordinate 13,042,301 of JACYXH010000659.1, read as the reverse complement.
GTCCACAATCAAGGTATAGTGACACTGGTATTTCCCCATTCCCGCCTTCTTAACCGTTCATGTAATAACCCATGCTCAAGCCTTTGTCATTTTACTACTCTCTAACCTACACATTTATCCTCCACCATAAATGTGTGCATTCATTGCAACCCCTTTCAAGAACTTTGACTTACACACATACACACACATCCACAGTGTGTGCATGCATGCATATGTGTGTGAGTGTGTGAACACATACATACGTGTACGTATGTGTTTAGGTTTCAGCAGGACTGTGCTAATAATGAGTGACTGCAGGCGCTCTGTGTGGAAGCTGTGTTTGTAGTGTAGGTTTAGCAGCTACTTTGTTGTGGCGTCCTCTCTATTGTTAATATCTTGGCTCATTGTGGTAAGGTGATTCACGCTTAGCTGGAACCCACGATTAGCTGGAAGATGGACTCATCTGTCCGGCCAATTGACCAGATCTGGTAGATGACTGTCAAATTGATGTCATTCATATCAGATAGCACAAACAGTAGGCTGGCTCAGTTGCTAACGAGGAAAGCAGGGGGAAGTTTTCAAATCAAACATACTTTTTCTCTATTGAAATATGACCGATGCTGATTGACGCGTAATTCCAGTGTAAAATAATAATGATATGATTTATTTCAATTAAGTATTATGTTATAAACCTTTAATGCAATTAATTACACTGCTCAAAAAAATAAAGGGAACACTTAAACAACACAATGTAACTCCAAGTCAATCACACTTCTGTGAAATCAAACTGTTCACTTAGGAAGCAACACTGATTGACAATACATTTCACATGCTGTTGTGCAAATGGAATAGACAACAGGTGGAAATTATGCTTTCACTCTAGTGTAGCATGAGACGGAGTCTACAACCCACACAAGTGGCTCAGGTAGTGCAGCTCATCCAGGATGGCACATCAATGTGAGCTGTGGCAAGAAGGTTTGCTTTGTCTGTCAGCGTAGTGTCCAGAACATGGAGGCGCTACCAGGAGACAGGCCAGTACATCAGGAGACGTGGAGGAGGCCGTAGGAGGGCAACAACCCAGCAGCAGGACCGCTACCTCCGCCTTTGTGCAAGGAGGAGCAGGAGGAGCACTGCCAGAGCCCTGCAAAATGACCTCCAGCAGGCCACAAATGTGCATGTGTCTGCTCAAACGGTCAGAAACAGACTCCATGAGGGTGGTATGAGGGCCCGACGTCCACAGGTGGGGGTTGTGCTTACAGCCCAACACCGTGCAGGACGTTTGGCATTTGCCAGAGAACACCAAGATTGGCAAATTCGCCACTGGCGCCCTGTGCTCTTCACAGATGAAAGCAGGTTCACACTGAGCACATGTGACAGACGTGACAGAGTCTGGAGACGCCGTGGAGAACGTTCTGCTGCCTGCAACATCCTCCAGCATGACAGGTTTGGCGGTGGGTCAGTCATGGTGTGGGGTGGCATTTCTTTGGGGGGCCGCACAGCCCTCCATGTGCTCGCCAGAGGTAGCCTGACTGCCATTAGGTACCGAGATGAGATACTCAGACCCCTTGTGAGACCATATGCTGGTGCGGTTGGCCCTGGGTTCCTCCTATGGACTGGGCCGCCCGTTCCCCAGACCTGAATCCAATTGAGCACATCTGGGACATCATGTCTCGCTCCATCCACCAATGCCACGTTGCACCACAGACTGTCCAGGAGTTGGCGGATGCTTTAGTCCAGGTCTGGGAGGAGATCCCTCAGGAGACCATCCGCCACCTCATCAGGAGCATGCCCAGGCGTTGTAGGGAGGTCATACAGGCACGTGGAGGCCACACACACTACTGAGCCTCATTTTGACTTGTTTTAAGGACATTACATCAAAGTTGGATCAGCCTGTAGTGTGGTTTTCCACTTTAATTTTGAGTGTGACTCCAAATCCAGACCTCCATGGGTTGATAAATTTGATTTCCATTGATCATTTTTGTGTGATTTTGTTGTCAGCACATTCAACTATGTAAAGAAAAAAGTTTTTAATAAGATTATTTCATTCATTCAGATCTAGGATGTGTTATTTTAGTGTTCCCTTTATTTTGTTGAGCAGTTTATTATTACATACATCATCACATCTTACCAGTACAAAAAACAGGGTTAGGGTTAGGGTTAGATTTATTTTTTGTATGCCTTTCTTTGTTGAAGGAATAATTTATCATCAGGGGGATGGCATTGTCCTGTTTTGTTTTTATAATTTAGGTTTAAACATTGTGATACACAAGCAGCTTTAAACCTTTATACAATTCTATTTTTGTGGTCAATTCTAGTTGTTGATTGTGTTGATGGCACAGTTTTCTAGCAGCTTTTGCACTCGTAGTTGCCCCATTGAACACCATAATCCAAATGTTATCTCACTTTTTAAGATTTAGCTTACATTTATTTAACACAAAGCCTTCTTCTTTGCTCAGATTATGCAAAAACTATAACCAGACCTTATAATTGGTTAAACAACAAAATAAGTTAACTTTAGGTCACTCCAATGATGACTGCATGCCATTTATTAAATGTGAAATCTACCAATGATCTCAAACCCTATTGGCTAGTCCTGCTAACAAATTCCTGTAACCTCTGCTTTCAATATCCCAAGCACCCAAACACTTGGTTTTGATGGCCTGAAAGAACGATGGTGTTTACGCAATCGCTGGTGCTGCTGATGTGCATGCAGCATGAACTTAGCACGACATGTGTTGTTCATTTGGTCCTTGATGCTAAACGAACAACAACAACAGAAATATAAATAACTTAATATTCATGCGTAGCGTGGCTAGACCGAGACAGAGTGATATGAGAGTCTTTCTGTGTTCTATGCCTACAGGTGTGTGGGCCAGCCTTCGCTCTAGCACTCGTCCCAGCCAGCACCAATCGCCTGGTGAGCAGGGTGCCAGGATAGCCGGGAAGGATCTGGCGCCCCCTGCAGGCAGCAGCGGCCTTCAGGCTCAGCTCCTCAAGCAGCAGGCGGCCTTCTACATCTTCGGAGAGAAGTCTCATCTAAGGGTACGGCAGAGGAAATGGACGTCAAGAGAGATTTGGGTTTCACAGAATCAGGGATGTTGTTGTTCCACAGTTTTAGTAAAAACAGATGTAGTGATCTTATTCTTTTTACAATATGCATCTGAAAACGACCTTATATTGTAAGGGGCTTTATTATTATTGACTTTTAAATGATTTCTTAGCTTACCTTACCGAATCGGAATACAACTTCACGTCACCGGCACGTAACCATACTGACATAGTAAAGGAGTTAAAAACCAATAACTTCAATTGGAAGTGGGAAGTGGTTGTGAAATGTTTGGCCTCAACGTCATGTCTATCGCTGTGAATAGTTTTGAGTGATGACTTCCATTTGATTTAAATTTGCACATGACATAGTTTGCTCCAGAATGCCCTTTTTCTGTCTGAAGAACTGAACAAGACTGATTGGGTGCTTAGTAGATTCATCATAAACCTCTCATCTTAAGTGACTGCTCTAATCGTTTTCGTTTATGAATGCTTAAGACGTCAACACCAGAGACAGCTATTTCCTCCATAGGTCCAGAATAATAAAATGTACTATGCACCCATGCCAAGGTACATTGATACTCTATGGGAGCCAACAGCGACACTTTTTACTTTCCAAGTGGTGTCACCGACTGGACATCATATAGTCTGCTATATACATACAACACACATCTATACATTCATCTATTATGGGAAGTATTTTCAGGTGTTGTCTTTGTTTCCTCTCGCCAGGGCTTGAAGCTGGACTCGTCGCTGAACTGTGAGCTGGTGCCGGTGGACTTTGCAGACACGCGACAGGTGAAGGCAGCGTTCAAGAAGCTGCTGAGGGCCTGCGTTCCAAGCGCCACTTCCTCGGACGCCGAGGACTCCTTCCTCAGAGCCCTGGAGGAGTCTGAGTGGATCTCACAGGTGAGACCTTCCACACACACACGCACACGCACACACTAACATGCACACACACACAAATCCATGTAGCGCATGGACATTGAAATTAGTTTGTGAACACATTCCTTTTGAAGGCGTGTGTTTACCCATACAGTCTCTGGGGCTTTTCCTTGACTTGCCTGATGTAGACGATGCTGGCGTGAGAGCTTCCTAAAAAAAAAATCCCACACTGCATTAGGGCTCATCCTGTGTGTGTGTGTGTGTGTGTGTGTGTGTGTGTGTGTGTGTGTGTGTGTGTGTGTGTGTGTGTGTGTGTGTGTGTGTGTGTGTGTGTGTGTGTGTGTGTGAGTGACTTTGACACTATATCCAGTATCTTGTTCCCAAGGGAAGTGGATGCAGGCACAAGGGGACTGGAGAGCAGCTAGTGGGGGCTCTTATCATGCCGGTTATCTTGCTGACCCCCTGGAGCCCCTGCCCTCACATTAACATTAACAATATGATCTGTGGGAATGCCAAGCTGGGCCTCGCCATCACACCCCAAAAATAGCAATGAATGCAGACAATAGACTTATTGTTGTGTGTGTGTGTGTGTCTCTCTCTCTCTCTGCCTGTCTGTCTTTCTGTCGGCCTGTGTGTGTGTGTGTGTGTGTGGTTCCCCCACAGCTCCACAAGATCCTAGAGTTGGCCCTGCTGCTGGTGGATCTGCTGGACAGCGGCTCCTCGGTTCTTCTCAGCCTGGAGGACGGCTGGGACATCACCACACAGGTAAGGGCCACACTTAACATACTTACCTTCCTGTCTGTCTGCTGCCCCATACTGTAGCGCTCACACCACACCCCAGTAACCCACACAAGAGCATTTATTTATAGCGCGTGCTCACCACAAATTTAGCACCTGCGTCTTTGATCACTATCACCACTTTCAGCAATGCACAAAGTCACGTCAGTACGGAGCTTGTGGACAAAGAAACTGGGAATCGTCATTCAAGTGCTTTACACTATAATGTCTTATCACAAAGACCAAAATGATACTGCTGTTGTTTACGTTCGCTGTGAGGCGCGTTCACGCTTAATTGGCAGAATCAGTACAACAAAGTAAAGGAGAGACGGTTTGATCGCCCCAAGCGGTATGGTCCTTTAATACTGCGTTGCTAGGTAACACAAGATGCTGAACAAGGCAGTGGTTTATCTTTGTCCATAAACTGGGGGGTAGGGTCATGGTGTAGTGTAGTAACTCAGATGCTCCTAACCCCAAATTTACTGGGTTCAATTCCCATAGTCTACGCTGTAGGAATCCTTAGATTACTTAGATGTACAGTCCAACCCCTACCATGTATTACTGTAGGTCACTCTGGATGAAAGCATCTTCTGTACGATTATTCCATAAAAAAATATTTTAAATAATGAACTGTTCATCAGGATCCACCATCATTAGAATCAATCATATGCTATCCACATAGCATTTGACAATACAAATGGCAATTTTCCAGCTCTTTAGTTTTGTTTCCACAGCCCACCCCCTGTTGCTGACGTGAGCTGATTTCAATCATAGAAATGTTTTTTGCATGCAAACAAAAGCTTGTGTTGAGCCCCATCAATTGTCTGTATCCATTTTCTGCTTCACATGGCATATCTTCCCATTTTTGCCCTGTGAGCTCATATTTTCCACATACTTTCCACATTGACCTGTTGGGTTGGGAGAGTTGTGTTACAACAAGCATGTGTCCTTTGAATGTGTTTACATGTCCTTATAGCCCTTGGCCCCCCCTGTGTAGGACAAGTGTCCCAGAGCATCTCTCTGCATTGGGCCATCAGCCCCATGAAGCCGAACCATGTCCTTGACCATGCCTTTCATTTAAATGTTAATGGTGATGAATTTGTAATACGCTATCTTATAGGTGTGATTTACACCTAGAGAGCCTATAGATATTGTTTCTAGAAGTTGCTGTTGCCATATTACTTCAGTTGTGCAGCTCCTCCTCCCACTTTCTCAAGGTATTTTCTTTCTAATGTGGGCCTTTTGTTTGAAAAAGGCTTAGAAAATGTTTGAAAGTTTGAAATTGGTTTAAGAATCCCTTGTGGTACTGATTAAGCAATTTACTCAAATTATATTTCATTATTTTAGAATCTTGTTTTTGTTACCCAGGTAATATGCTGTGCATTGCGTGTTGAGAGTTGGTTCTGGGCCTTGTGTTGTTAGTGTTGGAAACACATCAGCACCAAACACTGGATCGCACACTGGAAACATTGAGCGATAGCATCCAGTTTGAATCGATCAACTGAAGCGATGCTGGCGGAGCAAGCGTAATAAGAAACACACATTTAAATCATCTGTTATCTCTAGAAGTAATCTGATTATTCCTGTTGTCTCCCATCACTTTGACAGCTTGAGGTTGTGTTAGCAATTGACCCATTGGTGTTTTACGCTGTTTGACATGATATTCTCCTCCTCCTCCTCCTCCATCACCTCCTCCCTGCAGGTGGTGTCTTTGGTGCAGCTGCTCAGCGATCCGTTCTACAGGACGCTGGAGGGCTTCCAGGTGCTGCTGGAGAAGGATTGGCTGTCCTTCGGCCACAAATTCAGCCAGCGCAGCAACCTGAGCCCCAGCAGCCAGGGGAGCGGCTTCACGCCTATCTTCCTGCAGTTCCTGGACTGTCTCCACCAGGTGAACCTCACCATCCCTAGATGCTCCTGATCTCCATAATATAGCCCATCCAACAACCCCACTGCCCCCTTTGTAGCCCCAATAACCTCCCCCCGATTCTCCCAAATCCTCCACCCCATCCATAGTTCCCCCATGAAGTCATTGCATTCCATCATAGTGAAAATAAAGTGAGGGAGAGCGAGAGAGAGAGAAGGGCGGGGGTTAATTCAGCTGTCATTGTGTGTCCATTTGCTTTTGCTTTTTGCACTCTGTGATCCCCCGCCTTGGCTCGGTCAATTCAACAAGCAAGTGGGCCGCGGGGGGGGGGGGGGGGGGGGGGGGGTCTGAGCCTGTTGCCCAGATGGTGCATGAACCCAGCGCTCAGCGCCCAGCAATGTCTTCAGCATCCCTTTCAATATCTCTCTATCGCGTGTTTCCTCTCTAAGTGGAAAATTGGGGTCTGGGGGAGTTTCGAGGGCTCACGGGAGGCTTGGGTGTGCTTTTGAATCTGGGGTTTTATTAGAGAGCGCGAGGGAGATAGAGAGAGAGGGGAGAGACGGGGGGAGAGGGGGGGCAGGGGAGGGAGAAGGGAGTGAGAGAGGGGGTGAGTTGTCGGCGGAGGGAGAGGGGAGAGAGAGGGGAGCGGGGGGGGGGATAGAAGGGGGTCGGTGGAGGGAGAGGGAGGAGAGGGGCGAGAGAGAGAGACGGGGGAGAGAGAGACGGGGGAGAGAGAGGAGGCAGGGGAGGGGGTTGGGCTGCAGTGGCGGGAAAGGGGGGGGGAATGCTAACTTTAGAGGTGGTGGCGCTGGGGGTCCACTCCCATCCACTGACATCAACACATAGTTTCGACATTGGTCTCGTGGAAACCGACGCCTCTGGCTGCTGCGGACACCTGGCCCGGAGCCGAGGGGTTCTGGACAACCATAACCCACAGGAGGGGGACGCTCAGGCTCTGAAAATAGAAGTACTTCATCTCCGAACAAGCTGTTGTTTTTGCCAACGGACCCAGGTGGCCCCCGAGCAGCCAGTGGTCTCCTCTCCGGACGGACATAATAGTTCTGGATCCGTTCTTTAAAATAATAATGTCACTAACCCTCGTGCACCCCGCCCTGTGCTGGCGGCAGCAGCAGTACTTTCCTGCTTCTAATTGGGTCCGTCTTTGGAGATTTATGCACAAGTCGCCATTGTAGCCACAACTGCATGGGATGAGCTCAGTCAGATCTCTGATGAGTAACCCCCTCCCTCTGTCTTTCTCTGTGTAAGTCGCCTCCGTGGCCACAGTGCATGGGATGAGCTCAGTCTGATCTCTGATGAGTAACCCCCTCCCTCTGTTGTTCTCTATTCCAGCTTTTGGACCAGCATCCTCTGGAGTTTGAGTTTAATCAGCAGTATGTGAAGTTTCTGGCGTACCATCACATCTCCAACCGCTTCAAGAACTTCCTGCTGGACTCTGACTATGAGCGCTTAGAACACGGTCAGTGAGCTGTGCAGTTAAGGCCGGGGATTTGTGAAGTTGTGTTGTTTGGATAACAATCACAAAACACGCAGGATAAGCTTTCGTCTGCCAAACTATATGGCCCTTTTATCTCTTTGGCAGTCATAATTATGATGACTACATTTATTGTAATACTTATCATATACTTCAGTTTAATTTCTTGTTCACTGATAGTGACGGAGAAAGAGTTACCGTAGATGATTAGTCAAGCTGTGCTCCCACTGGAGCCCAGGCAAAGATATCTCTAGATTGTTCAACTGAAGTAGAGAGAACTACAATCTCACTTAGCCATACTAACTACAGCAAATTACTTCACAATTGCTTGGCTATTATCTCAACCAATCAGAAAGGGTAATTGCAGTTGCCTGCGTTCCCCCTACAAATGGTTCACTCCTGCAGGATTGCATATAGAGATAATACTCTTTAAGCATTTCCGAAGAACAGTTAAAGGGTAACGAGAATAATGGACCACTTTTCTTTTACTGTCTCGTTGATAAATGGTCAATGGCATTTATTTAGTGCTTTTCTAACCTGTGGCCACTCAAAGCACGTTACTATTAGTGTCTCACATTCTCCCATCCATATACACAATCATCCTCCGACGGCGGAGTCCACCATGCAAGGCAACTGACGGATCATCAGGAGCCATGAGGTGTCTTGCTACAAACCAGTGGCCAGGCCACCTGCTCTACCTCCCGGGCCACGGCCACCCTATGTGATGACTAAATCCTCCTCATCCACAGGCACGTTGTTTGAGGACAAGGGGGATAAGCAGGCCAGGAGAGGCGTGTGCATCTGGGAGTGCATCAACAGAATGCACAGGAGAAGTCCAATCTTCTTCAACTATATGTACCGGCCCAGTGAGACTGAGGTGAGGACATTTATGTGGCGGTCTCTCTGTTTGTGTGTCGAAACGGACACATGCTTTCATCAGCCTGCTTTAAGTTTTAGTAGAAGGGTGCTTGGCTGCTAATATGTACTGGAGGTTTTCCAGTTAGTCTGTTTTTCTTCATTTCAATATCTAGATCCGGAGCTCAACTAAGCTGTTTAAAATGTTGTGTTATTACCCATGAATGTACGCTCTTTTTTTCTTACCAGTATTGTAGTTTAATGATCTTCCATTTCCAATAAACGAGGTTAATTCATGCCATCTGCTATGAAGGATGAATGGGGCTCTTATTTTGATAATACTCCCCTTCATGTATGAAGCTGAACATCAAAGTCAGGAATGACTCAAACTGTGTTGTGATTAAGCATTTAGAGGAATGTTTAACGTTGACCACATTCTTTCCCACTGGCCCAAAAGATTTGGCAACAGTCGAAAACCTACTTATTTTTATTCAGAAGAGGCAGACAGTTGTATCACACCACTTGACCATCAATGAACTGTAGTTAGCTCTTTGAGCTATTTTTATTGGGGGTGCGTCTCTTAATTGTTTTGGCCGTATACCGTGTCAGATTAATAGTCTCACGTTCTGTCTGCTTATTCCTATCCTATGTCAAGGTTATTGTGTTTCTGGTGTGTGAAAATGTTCAATTCGGTGTGCGTGTGCACGTGTGTGCATTGCATGTCCTCCAGCATCATCACCCTCCTCATCGTGTTCTGTCTCCCCCTGCAGCCGACTCTGAAGCCGGTCATCAACATCCCCAGCCTGGCCAAGTGGGACTTCTTCACGGACGAGACGCTGTCCACCGGCCCCGCCTACGACTGCAGGATGATGGCGTCGCGGGCGGACGGGGGGGAAGAGGCGGACACCATCTCCACCAGTAAGAGGCGGATCGTGTGGCCCTGCTACAGCAGCGTGAGCCGCGCCCAGCCCGACGCCATCACCCAGCTACTGGCCGTAAGCACTGGTCTTGGGTTCTGCTGTTTTTGTTTCTGTTCTCCAGTTGTATCCGCTCTTTTTCTACCGCAGGGTCTAATATGGCTTTGATTCAAATGTGTTGTGTTGTGTGTGTGTGTGTGTGTGTGAGAGCAGGACATAGAGAGACTAGAAGGGGAGCTGCACCAGTCCCCAGAGAGGTGGCATACTACGTTAGAACAGGTCCGCGCCAGCGTCCAGGAAGACCTCAAGCAAGAAGGAAACGTGAGCGTTTGCATAAAACCTTTTTTAACTCTCTTCGGATTCGTCATTGATTTCTTATTTAAACAACAACAAAAAAGTGAGAGTGAGAGCTCGCTGTCGATGCTGCACTTCCTTAGCCCATTCAAAACGGGCCTGTTCAGAACGGGCCGATTGCCTGGCCCTCCGTTGTCGCTGCTTGCAGCCACTTCACACTCGACACTGTGCTTCCTCGGGTCAGCAGCGGGCGACGGAGAGCGAGCTGTTGCCAGCGTGCCGTTCGGCGGTGTAACTGTTACTAGAGGTCCCCTCTCATTATACTACACAGTTGTACTGTTGGGTGGTAGTAACGCACTACTAATCCCAGCATGCTGTTCGATGAGAACCGTGCATCCAAACAACTGCACACTGGACACTGCACTTGCCTGGGTCGTCAGCGATACTGCCGCTAATTGTGAAGTTGATTGGTTGTCAAGAAAATCCCAGAGACATATGGACTCTCATATGGACAAATGGAAAGTTGTTCTTTTCACTAATCATTTAAACCGTGTGCCTGTCTCTGTTTGTCTTTGTCTCTGCATCTGCCTGCCTGTATGTCTGTGTCCGTCTTTGTATGTCCACATGCTTCTGTCCCTGTATATCTGTGTGTGAGTGTATGTGTCCCTATGTGTCTGTGTCTGTCTGTCCCTGTGTGTGTGTGTGTGTGTGTGTGTGTGTATATGTCCCTGTGTGTGTGTGTGTGTGTGTGTGTGTGTGTGTGTGTGTGTGTGTGTGTGTGTGTGTGTGTGTGTGTGTGTGTGTGTGTGTGTGTGTGTGTGTGTGTGTGTGCGCGTGTGGTCCTTCAGCTCCGGAAGCAGTCCCTGTCCATCTCGGGTCTGATCCCCACCTCCAGCCTGCAGGCGTTCCAACGGCGCTCCATGATGCACCTGCCGGACAGCGGCCTGGTAGAGGACCGCACCGTCGTCACCACCAATGGGGTGAACCGCCGGGCTGCCACTCTCTACCATCAGTTCACCCCCAAGAATGACGAGAACAGGTGGGAACCAATCAGGGAGCTGCCGCCATACACTTTTAATGACCGGAAGAATAGGACGCCCTTTTTAAGAACGGGGGACAAATTCCTATCGGCAGTGTTTTCAACGTGATGTTTTGTGTATTGTAATGAATTTTTATTTCTACTGTATACTACTGCTACTACAAATTTTTTGAGGCACATTGCTATTCAGACTATTTCATTTCATTGTTGTCATTTACACCGTTTAAAGAGGCTCTTAAAAAGGCACTTACACTGTCCCTCCTGTAATGATACAAAACATATAACTAAAACAATTGTTCGTGGTGGTGTGTCTGTGTGTGTTTTGCCTTTCACTCTTATAATTCTCGCTGACATTTATATTCTGAATACATAGAAGAACTAGGCCCAAACCAATGAACACCAGCTGAGTCCCGAGTGCTCCTGTAGCTCACTCTGTGTCCGCCCCCCAGGTCTTACGAGGGGATTCTGTACAAGCGCGGAGCCCTCCTCAAAGGATGGAAACCGCGCTGGTTCGTGTTGGACGTCACAAAGCATCAAGTGAGTGACACGAAAACACAGTTCCACTTCAAAGGGCATCCCGTCTTCCACCGGCTAACCTGTGAGTGCCTGTGTGTGTGTGTGTGTGTGTGTGTGTGTGTGTGTGTGTGTGTGTGTGTGTGTGTGTGTGTGTGTGTGTGTGTGTGTGTGTGTGTGTGTGTGTGTGTGTGTGTGTGTGTGTGTGTGTGTGTGTGTGTGCGTGCGTGTCCTTACAGTTGCGATACTACGACACCGGGGAGGACACAAACTGCAGAGGACACATCGATCTGGCCGAGGTGGAGTCGGTGGTGATCGCAGCCCCGACCATCGGAGCTCCCAAACATATCAGCGAAAAGGCCTTCTTTGATGTGAGTCCCCCTGTGTGTGCTATTCAGTAGGGACCAATAGGGCTTGTACATCGTGACGACACATCGCAATGACCGCCGCCATTTTGGAAGCATAGGAGCATTTGAATGTTAGTTACTTTGTTGGTTGTAACGTTTATTTTTGGGGTTATTGTTCAGTAATTAATTGTTAAATGGTTTTTTATACGCGGAGACATTGTTGTGATTGAAACTGCCAAGGCGTTGTACAAGTGAGACGTGGCAAAGCAAAGTTTTCATTCGCCTAGGTTACTGCATATTTACAGTAACCTCTCCGATGAGTCCTCTCAATACGGTGCAGTATCGGCAAAATAAATCCCATGATGCATTCCGATGTACAAGCCCTAAAATATGTGGGTGCGTGTGTACGTAAATCGCACGCGACAAATCCAACGTGTATTCACTGTGTCCCGTGGTGAACCGCCGTGTGGAATGTCTCTCCTCCAGCTGAAGACCAGCAAGAGAGTTTACAACTTCTGCGCCTCGGACGCCCCCACCGCTCTGGTCTGGATGGACAAAATCCAGAGCTGCATTTCCGACGCCTGATATTTCCGACGCCTGATATCATCACGACAAGGCCTCACCGAAAAGGTCAGCGCCCTAAGGTGCTCTCAGCTTCTTTTTTTTCTTTTTTTTAACAGAGACATCGCTTGGCTTATCTTAGTTTAGCTGTCAACCACGGGGACCACAAGTGAACCAAGTGCCTGGTGGCGGAGGGTGTCAGTGTACCCCCTAATCCTCCTGTTACGCTGCAGCCTGCGGGGCTGTCATCACTATATTTGTCAGCTTGAGTGTCAGAGTTGGCCTACGCCGCCCCATTGGTCTCTGCTGTCAGCTCCGCCCGGGCCCATACCAAATAGACACGCAGACTACGCAAGCTATGATAAGCTAATGTTCTTAAGGGTTTACACTCCCAAAACAAGGTTGCCCTGCTCGAGCGGCAAATAGATTGAAAGCAATATCACTTGCCGTTTAAAAACTGTGGGTCAGGCCTAGAGTTTAAGACAATTATAATAAAAAAAGAGAATTGTAGATTGAAAGCCTACAAGGGAATTTATATCAGATATTTTAGTATGAGGAAAGAACAGTTATTGTTGCTCAAGTCAAAGTATGAGCCGCCAAAACTCAGAGATTTTCATGCACAACGAGGCAATTTGATTGCACTCAGCTCTAAAATATGCACTCCTTATCCGTTTTGAACAGATGCAGACAGAAAGACAAAAGATTACTTTATAATGTACATACGACATTTCCTCTTCCAAGAGCTCAAAGGAGAAAGAATTTGCACACTAAAGTTCAAACAGTTACCTGACTTTTTCTTATTTAAATAAGTGTTTTCTCCCTTTGGTTTAAACATTGTTAATGTTTTCTGACTCATGAATAACACATTTGTTTCTTGAAATATAAATTATTCTTTTTTATTAAAATGTAACTCCTTTTCAAGTGTTGTGGCTTAGTGTTTAATGTAAATAATCATGTGACATTTAATTTGTGTATTCTGTACTCTCTTCTTAATCTTAATCCTGCCGTGACCAACCAGTCATACTTTTATAATCTGTTATTTGTACAAATACCTGGGTAGCCTGTTCTTTGTGTTAAAAAAAAATGAAGGGGATACAACTGTATTTTCTCCATTCGTCAGACTTTCTCTGTGTCTTTTAAGGGCTTTTTAAATGGGGGGGTGAACTGATTGGTGAGACCGTGGCGTATTTTTTATCAGTTTTTTGTCTGTGCATCAAATACTGTTTCTTAAAAAACAATAAGGCAAAAAAGGAACTACAAAGTCATATGAGTAGTCTTTGTGTATTACTGTATCTTTGTACCGTGTTGGGTTGTGTCACTAACTTCTCTTGAAAATAAATTACTTGAAAGTACTTGAAATAACCCCCACCGTCATTAATGTGTTGTTTTTGTCTTTCTGTATGCCATTAAAATAGATTAATTATTCATCCACATGATGTAACACTTTACATTTGACATTGGACAACAGTAATTGTTTTCCATTCATCCTATAGCATCACTGAATTACTGCTGTATACACTACATTCAGACAAAAACAACATGCCAAAGATCAATTACTGTACAAATACTTAGGCCTGGTTGGCATGTTTTCTGTGGTGGTTGGAAGTTCACCACATAATACTTCAGAATGCCCAAATCATGTTTCCTGAGATTGATTAAATATCTCTTCATTCTTAAAGTCTTTCAATAAAGTGTAAGCGGAGACTAGCACAACGTCGGTCTAGCAGACAGTGCAGCAGCTTCAGCCCGTGTTTAGGATCAGGCATGTCTCTTTCTGCAGACGTTTCCTGGGCAGGATACCTAAGCTGGGCTGGATTGTGCCAGTTTGACTGGAAAACAAAGGAGCGTTGTCCAACGAAGGTTTGGGAGACGGAGCGTTTATAGCTCCATACAGCATCTTGATCTGAGAGCAGGTGCAATGAGCTGCATTCAGCTCGCATCTGGCCTGTTGCATAAAGCCATATTTAGCCTCCCCAGTTGGTTACATGGATTAGCTCTTCAACCTGTTAGCTCTCTCAGAAATGTCCAGGACATGAGGGACATATTTTGGCAATTTCCTGGCAATTTCGTGGTGTTTTTTTCTTAAAATTGTTTTTTTGGTACGCTATTAACTTCCATCTTTGAAATGCAGATTTATAAAAACTAAACTATTTCAGTGACTTATTATGTTAAACTAAGCAGCACATGCATGCATCTATTGTTTGTATGTTACAAACGGGGAGGGTATGTTTCATAAATCAAAGTTGACTGAAATATTGTGTTCCTTTTTCTTAATACATTTTTAACAAGTCTGTGACATTTATCAGGGGAATTTGGTCTGCTACATGTACGAATTCAAGGTGACCCTCAAGCTATTCCAATCCCTTATCACATTGCTATAATAATGATATAGGCCCATGTGCATCACAAATGCTAATTCTCGTCAGGTCTCCTGAAGGCATTGGTAGTTGTTGTAAATATGTTGCAGCTGTTGACACATTGTGAAAGCATTAACAGAGCTGAATGCATGACAAATTTTATAGTAACACATTGCTGAATGCATTACTAATGTTATAGTAACACGGAGCTCAATACATTACTAATGTTATAGTAGCACAGAGCTGAATGGAATACTAATGTTGTAGTAACACAGATCTGAACGCATTACTAATGTTGTAGTAACACAGATCTGAACGCATTACTAATGTTATAGTAACATGGAGCTGATGAAACCCACTCCACACACAGATCCATGCTGTATCGCACACCGACACAGTTCCTCTACCTGGGATCCACAACATTTAGAAGGTCAGTTAGCCATGACGTTTGGAGCTGAGCCGATATACACAAAACACTACACCTCCAGGTGATGCTATCTGTCCCAAATGATCCATGAAGAGAGTACTCCAAGTCCCATGATACAGCAGCCTCAAGCTACAGTGAGCCTTTGGACTTAAAGCGTGGCCTGGCCGAGGCGAGGGGGGCGCTAGGCATGGCTTGTTCCTCTCGCTCCAATAAATGCATTTAGTCTAGACTGGGACCATCCGTGCCCCGGACTCATAGCTCAGCCCTCATCGTGGTGTCTTGCCCCCCACCCCCCCCCCCCCCCCCCACCCCTCAAACGTCTCCTTCCTGTCTTCCAGGCCAACCATGTGGAGGTCACCGTGGGAAGACGTGTTGGCCTGAGAACAGGCATCTGCCAGATATTTATTCATCACCAGACCATCCAAAAGAATGTTCCCATTTCAAATCTATTTAGATGGGGATCTCTTGGACAGGGATTTGATGAATTGGACACAGGAATTAAGGTTTTTCTTCTTGTTTTTTTCCCCAAAACACATGGGGCCTGGCCGGACGGCTGGATACATCTTTTCCTTATTTTTGGAATACCACAACTTGTGCAATTAAGCGTGTGTGTGTCTTTGTTTTTCTACAGTGACCCTTGGATACACAGTGTTCCTGAAGAAATAGTTAAAATAATGAGCAGTACAGTACTACATAAGTAATTGGACGCCAAATGTCTCTGGTGCCTAAGAAGCTTATTAATAACCTCTGAGTTTCATCATAAAACGTGTTTTGCAGCATTCTGTAATTTTCTGAAAGTTGGAATGGTGTGTCGGAGGGGCTCTCAGGCCTCATTGTGTGAGAAGACAACGGTCCAGGGGTGTAGGGCTACCCAATGAAGTATTGCCAATCAGCCACACAAACATGTCCATGTAAGGAATTGCTTTTGTTTTTTGTGTTATCCTTTTGTTGTTTGTTGGTGGAGCATCACATTCCTGACTGCAGCACGAGCCGAGGGACTTGGCTGGTTCATCCATCTGATGTTATCATGGGGGGGGGGGGGGGGGGGGGGGGGGGGGGGTGATAGAAGCCCTTATCACCCCACCCTCAAACCATGACCTTGACTTGAACTAACCCTTAATTTGCTCTTCTGGTGTTCAAACCTTTATTCTAAAGAGAGACCTGGGCGACAAGTTAAAGTTGAAGTTTCAAAATAAAATCTGTGAACAAGACAAAGGTAACGATTTCAATAGGTTTAAGATATTGAATTGGTTTGGGGTTTTGTTTTGCTGTCTTTTTGTGCTTTTACAGTGCTACCAAAGTTAGCCTAATGTTCAATTGCATTAACCATGGAAAAACATTTAAGTAGGACAGATTAAATATCCCATTAGAGGAGTGAGTGGAGAGCAGAAGCATCAAACAGTGTTCCATTGTTGAAGCTCCTGATTTGTTTTGACAAGAGGCGATGGCAAAACAACTTTGGTTCGCTCATGCCACAGGCTTGACGTAAACTAAACCTTGTTATAACAGGACCAAAATGAATTTAAGTCATTCTTGATTTATGACTATGAGGCCTATGAAGTCATTTTCTCCAACTAGGTTATTTGTCAAGTCCACTCAGTGTGTGGTATCCATGGCAAGTTGGTAAGTTGAAAATACTGTATGTCTCTCAAAATTTCTAAAGAAAAGTGAGTTAGAGTTGCAGTGGGAACATACTCTGAGATTAGCATTACATTAACATTACCAAGAAATACCCCAAAACAGTCACTTGTGGTGCTTCAAAAACAATCAATCACCCTCTGTATACACAACAAATAATAGAGGGATTGATTAAATATAATGAGAAGCAGGGAACATCTGCGGATCATTCTCATGAGGAACATTCAGGTCTAGTGTCTGGGTTTTACTGCACCCCCCATTGAAGGCTATACGCAGCACACTTGGGGCCCAGTGAGACCCTAACTAGCTCTCCATGTGCATTCTTCTCTGCTGGTGTCACCAGCTGCTTCCTTACATGCGTGATGGGAGACCGACACATGGCTCCAACAAAACTACCAGGAAGTGAAGACTTATGTCCATGCAAAGTGCAATATGTGGCATAATTACACAACACATGCAAATGCTCAACTTGTCTTTTTGTGATTGTACCTTTTTTTGGTCTTGCAGAACAAATACTGGCTCCAAAATTGCCCTTGTTAGGTAAAGCTTGCTTAGATGGTTTTCTGTGACTATGCTGACATCTACTGGATAAAATCAGTCTAGTTCTCTCGCTTCCATATTAAATACTACATTTCAATTAAGTTTCAAATTCTGTGGTTTCAAGTGGGTGAAAATATGAATGTCTGTGTGTGTATTAATAAAAAAATGCTTGTGTGTGGAGTGGGTAAGTTGAATGCTTCTCACCCCGATTTCATTTTTTGGATGCACATAAACACACACACACACACACACACACACTTTTTACATTTTATTAAAATGTTACAGTACGTCATCACAACGAGCAAGTTAAATATACACAAGTAAGAGTAGTCAGTCAATTATGGATCCAATCCAGTTAAAAAAAGAAAAAAAAGAAATAAGATTTAAAATACAGCCTATTGGAAAGGGGCTAAAGCATTTTCTAAAATGTTCAGTTTCTTTTTTTAAAGCGCTGATAAAACATTTGCGTTTCTGTCACACTACATGTTAATATCATCTAAATCTTCAGCAGTCGAAAATAGTGACATGTGAGAGCTTGACGGTTCACACGCATGGTGTGTGCTTGTGTGTGTGTGTGTGCGTGTGTGTGTGTGTGTGCGTGCATGGTTGTGTGTGTTTGTGGTTACTGCAGCAGTGGATCCTCCTGGTTCTTCCTCTCCTGCCAGGACTTCTTCCTCAGTTCCAACTCAGCATCGGTGAAGGAGGCTGGCCCCCAGTTAGTCATGATCTGGGGCCCCTTGTGACCTATCAGGAACACACATTCATCAGAGGACAACACAACCGTCAGTGTATCTATCAATATTTACACAAGGGATATTTCGCAAGGCCATTCTTGAAGTGACTCAGACGTCTCTGTCAATGGATCGCAAATTAAGGTCTTATAATGAGGGCTGAGGCAACGTATCAGATAACACATCATTCATCAAAAATAATAGATGACAGTTCACCTGGTTGAATGAGTCGTACCAGTCCCTCGTGTTGGGCTACCCTGGTTTTCCATTTCTTCGTCTTGTTTGCTGCCAGCGTCAGCTTTTTAGTCACTTCCTATAAAAATAGACAAACAGGAAGAAAAAAAAGGCGAGGTGTTGTATAGCCAACCCACGCATCCCAAAGGATATGAATAACAGGCTCCAGTCATTCATAGTATACTCTGGGTGTGTGGCTCTAAGTTTGTTTAGTTAAGGGAGGCCATTTAGGACAATCTCATTTTAACTCTTGCACATGCACACAAAACCTGCACGCACACATTCAAAATATTTCGCACAGGCAAAATGTGCATGCACAAGATGCAGATTTCTTCCATATACATCCGTACTACAAAACACACACATAAACGCACACACACACATACAAACTCTTGCACATATTTGCCTACAAGTGGGGAGATTTTAAGCCTACATACAGCTTGTAATTGCAAAATAATTTTCAGCCACGGTGTTGAAAATTAAAGTCATGGCTGCATTATAAGAATAACAGAGGAGGTTTCAGGAGTGGCCATACAGTCGGATGGAACAATCTGGTCACTGCAGAGGACCTCTGCTCTACAGAATGACCAAATTCATGATATAATGAATGAAAGCTGTAGAAGTCAAAATACGTTGAAATATACAAACACTGAACTCATATATAGACGATATATTAACAATAAACTAATATTTAAATGTGTTGTGCGCAAACGTGTTAAATGTGTGGATGCATGCAGGTTTTGTGTGTGGGAAAGTGTTTCATGTGTGCGTGCATGCCGGTATTGTGTGTGGGAAAGTGTTTCATGTGTGTGTGCATGCAGGTTTTTTGTGTGTAAGTGTTTAATGTGTGTGGGCCTGCAGATCTTGTGTGTGAGTAAGTCTTTTTTGTGCGCGTGCATGCAGTTTTTGTGTGCGTAAGTCTTTTTTGTGCGCGTGCATGCAGTTTTTGTGTGCTTACGCAAATATTGCGTAAACGTGCATGTAACCACACACACACAAATTACACACACACACACACACACTCACAAACACACATGTGCACACCACTACAAACACACCCACACTGACCTGGTACTGCTCCACAGCCCCTTGCCTCTCCTCCTCCAAGGTGTGCAGCTGCAGCATGGTCGCCTGCAGGGCTCTCTCCTGGGCCTGCCGCTCGTCCACCAGCTCCTGCTTCTCTGCCTGGGCCTGACACATAACCCTCTGCTGCTGCAGGTGCAGCTGCTCCAGCTCCACCCTCTTCCCCGCCTCCTCCGCTAGCAGCCTGCTCCAACCCGGACACACAAACAGACACACACGCATGCACACACATGCACACGCACACACCACCACATGCACCATGGACCACGGGGTATTTGAATTGTTTGTGTGTGTTTGTGTGTGTGTGTGTGAGAATCCTCAATTGCACGTGTGTGTGTATGTGTGTGTGTGTGTGTGTGTGAGTGTGTGTGGGTGCCTGTGTGTGTATGTATGTGTGTGTGTGCTCTGTGAGACCTGGCTTGCCGCTTGCGCATGGCCTCCTCCTCCTGCTTGGCGGTCCTCTGCTGGTCCAGGGCATCCTGCAGGCTCTTGTACATGTCCTCCAGCTCCCCCACACGCTGCAGGTACTGGTCCAGCTCACTGGACTTCTGGGCCACCTGCTGCTCCATCTGCTCACGCACCTATGACCGTTGGATATGCACATGCACGCACATGCAAACACATACACATATGTGCAGGCATGCATCCACACACACACACACACACACACACACAACAATAACACACATACAAATCAAGCATGCATACACACACACACATACATACATACATAAATAGGTGCAATCAAGCATGCATGCATACACACACACACACACACACACACATGCAACAAGCACATACAAGACAAACATGACAGATACACGTACACACCCATCCACCCACCCATCCACCCACCGTGCAGCCAGGTACACTCATTTACCATTGATTATTCAAGTCTTCTTCGTGTGAAGTGTAATGACACAATAGGATTTGACGAGACATTGTACCATTTTCTCTCTGGCCAGGTCCAGCATGTAGCGATCCTGCAGGTCTGCCTGTGTCTGCTTCCTCCGCTCCTCCTCCATGGCTGCTATTGATGCTGCCTCCTTCAGTTTCTGAGAGGCATAAGGGTTATTCTGTATTTGTTTAGGTGTATGCTTATCATCACGGTTACAGGTGAACCATGGTTACATTCATCTCAGAAGCACATCCCTCTGAAATGAAGGTAACTTATGTAAGGAATCATGTCACTTAATTAAGGAGTGTAGGATTGTTTTTAGAAACATCATCATTTCTATTTATTGTGTTTCTACTGTATGATTCTTGAAAAAATATATTTTGTATCTCAATGTGGCTTTGCTGCTTGAATAAATACAATAAATTGATGGACTTTGGAAGTGCATAGTTAATATCCCTAAGTTATCCCATAAGTTAATCAGAAGTCATAAATAAAGAAATTCTAGTGAAACGATTTAAGACGTACATAGGGTTCTGATGGGAAGATAAAAAGCAGAAGTAGATGTATCTACATACATGATTTGTTGACCTCGCCAGGGCTTCCCCTTCTACACAACCCAGGTGTCTGACTCGGATGTTTGCATATCAACTTTCTCTTCCCTTTTTTGCTATACATGTTTGCCACGACACAGTAGGATATCATGATTACGATACTGACCAACGCTTATTTTAGTCACCAATAACAAAAGTAACTTACTGGGGGTGTATACACACACACACACACACACACACACACACACACACACACACACACACACACACACACACACACACACACACACACACACACACACACACCTGTGACATTAACACGGACTTTCTGAGTCATAGCAGTTATGTAGTTGTGAGTTTGATGTGGCAAAAAGAAAGTGTATATTTCAAATGTAATTGCAATCTTTCCACTCCACATTCACAACTCAACCAAACATTTCTACACAATGAAGTCCTAAAAAAACATTTGATTCATATTCAACCCCTAAAAGCCTGAAAGGAAACGCAACATAAAGAAAGCAAAGGATTTGGATTAGTTTCTCCCACCAGGAAGAGAAGCAGTGTGAGTAAGTGATAACCTTTCACTGTTCGACTTTTACTCTAAAATGGTTTGCACAAACAAGGCACCACTCAGCCTGTGGTCTAAGATCAGACACACACCCTCTCTAAAACTTTATTCCATAAAACGTCCAGCTGCTTTGCGAAGATCATTAATGGACTGGTATGGTCTGACTTTGGTTATCGTTGATTGGCTGAAGAAGGTTCATAATTACTGGCTGCAAGAATCAAGAGGAGGAGCTAATTTGACTAATTTGAAAATGCGCTATTGAATGCGCCATTTGACGCGTTCAAACGCAGTCAAAAACGTTGATTTTACGCTGTTGTAGAGTTGAGGAAAAGCGGCATAGAAAACGACGTTTTGAACCACAAAATCTGCGTATTTTACGGTGTAATAACAAACAACGCCGTAAAGAACGGTGTTATGACAGCAAAAACGCAGTATTTTACGCCTATTTTAATGAATACACGTCTACAATGAGACGTAGTCTTGACCTTTTGGCCTTTCGTAGTGGGTGTGAGTGTGTGTCACAGCAACCTTTCGCATGATCTCCAGCTCCATCTGTTTTTTCTCATTGGTTGCCTGCAGCTGCCTCATCCTCTCCGTCAGCTCCTCCTCCTCGACGCCATGCTTCTGCCGGAGTTCCCTCCGCCGCAGCCGGGCCTCGCGGTGCGGAGACAGCAGCCCCAACCTGGCCTGCTGGATGCAGGTTTGGAGTGCTGGTGAGGGGTACAGGGTGGGAGACATAGCTCATTGAACCACACAATCCCACAATCACAATGCAGTCATTGTCCGTTTGACATATTTAGGATTCATTACATGTACATTTTGACACGTTTTATCCAAAGCGAAACTTACAAGTAAGCCTGAGAGCAATCAAGCATACAATCAAAATTGGTGAAGCAACATAGATAGTGTAGCTATTGTGCTGCATAACCTCATTAACATTTTTATTTTATAAGCTTGGCAGCATAACGTGAGGATGGTAAGACAAGAGGTATGTCAATACCTTGGATCCACTCTTGTTTCCTTTTCTTATCAGTTGCACATAGCTCAAAGCTTCTGTCTGCACATCTGACGACGAACAGGCACTTCTTTCCTTCCTTGTCTGGGAGGGACTGGGCAGGAGTGTGTTGACAATGGACGTACAAAATAGATTGAGTTCCTTAAACGTGACACCAGTCGCTGCCATTGTTGAATCGCAGATCATGACAGAAGATCAAATAAACATCTACTTATTATAAATACCTCGACACTGGAGTTCTGATCCAGAACTACATCCCCTCTCTTGTCCACAAGGTCCTCACACAAATAGTACGAGAGTGTGTTTGATCGCAATATGAACCAGCGCTCCGACCAGATTTTCATTTTGTGACCCTTTTTCATCACATAGCCCTTAAAGAACATTCACAACCAGAAAGATTTAAACAAAATTAAACCATACATTTACATCGGTGCAGGTCATGGCTCAACTGGTGTCGAGGAATAACAAGGATTTCAGAAAAACAGAATAGAGATTCAGTTTTAAAGGTCTTAAAATACCTTTATATACAAACAGCACACTAGTGCTACACACGGTGTGCATATGTTAATTGATATTAACGGCAGATGTTTATTCGGTTTAAACGAGGTATGTGGAAGATAAATGTAGGAAGCTGGGGTCTGACTTTTCGGCGCCTAAAAATGGTTTATATGCAAGTGGAAAGCATGTGATAATTAGGTACAGTCACACATAGGTGATGATCATGTAGAACGCACTGTAGAATATAAGATAAGTCATGTAGGATCAGGTGGATTCCTCCACACGGGCTCACCTGTTTGAGCACATCCAGTATGAGTCCCTGGTACACCTGAGCTATGCCCATGGACACGGTGTGGAGGCTCATGCCCTTGCTGAAGTGAGCCATGCCCACCAGGTTGATCAGCTCCCAGGCACTCAGGCCACCGTTGTTCCTCTGGAGGCTCAGCTGGAGCTTGTACTCTGCAAACCTGTCCTGGTTCCAGCTGCTCCCCATAGCGTCCAAGAGCTTCCGCAGCAAGTACTCAATCTAGTAAGGTAGATCAAAACCATATATATATATATATACTGTGTGGCGTATTTCTCACTACCTGGTTACCTTTGTAAAATCTGATCATTGGCATGAATGTGAAAAAGTATCAAGGTCCCGAATATGCGCTAACGCAGCTTATATTGATATGTTTCATTTATTACTAATAATAGATGGTTCCACGTGCATACTTTTCTTTATATATATATATATTTATATAAATCTGAATTCAACATTAATTAATTTGCTTTCCGCATTGGTAATACGCTTTGTATTGTATGAGCAACAACATCATCAATACATTTTTACTATGAAACATGCTTGAGGAACTACTTGGTGTGTATTTGCTCTTCAACTGATCTCTCTCACCTCCTCTTCTATGATGACCAGCGGGTATGTGTCCTCAGACAGGAAGTTGAAAATGCACCAGACTTTGTAGGCGTCTTCATTTGAAATGAGGAGACTTTTCATGTTCACATTTTTCTTGTAGGACAATGTCCAGCACATCTTGTTAAAGTCCTGTATATCAAAATTGTCCCTTGCCTATGAGTTGAATAGAGAGAAAATGAGGTAAAGGTCAAACAAGAGGTATAGGTCAAACACAAGGGAAGACTATTCACAAATGCTAAGTAAGAAACTGCCATTTGTTTTCTTCCACATAATGAATTCCACAGGATGTTGCGGCATATAAAGCTAATGTTTTCAACCACTTCATTACAATGCAAGTCAGAATCCAAGAGAGAAAGACACGGAAAAGCCCTCAAGGCACAAGGACAAAAGAAACTGCAGTAGTTTACTTGTGCCAGGTGATGGTTCTTTTCGGGATATTGTGTATTTTCCACAGTTGAAGTAAAAAATAAATACATTGACTTACAAACATGGATATTTTCAGTGAGACAACCTTTTGTTGTAGTTGGATTCAAATGTATTAGTTGTAGCGTTTTACTATTTATCTTTTCTTCATTCTTTGTTGTGAAGCTAATTGTGTCAATATAAATTGTATTTCATTAGAACTGAGTTGAGTTGTATGTTAACAAAAGGAACTACAACATCTCAATATATATATATAATGGTCGGATATAATAAATGATTAACAGGAAGTGTCTACTCTACAGCAAAGACAGGGCAGAGGAACCCAGATGTGCTAATCCTCATAAGCTAGTTGGAGGGTTTCTTGTATTGCAGCACACTTCAGCAGTTTAGGACAGCACACCAAAGCTATGCTACACTAGAGTAAAGTAATGATAATGTCCCATTACCGTCACATTCATTTAGTTTAGATTAAGTTCATGTCCTACCCTAGATTCACTACAAATTGAACCAAAAAGTATAAACAATTTACTACAAATTTGAAGATTGACTTCGGAAATGGAAAATAGCCGGAATCCCATTTGACAAGCACAACAATCTTGGGGGAGGTGATATGAAGTGTGCGAAGCCAGCCTATACCTTTTCCAGGATGAAGCGTTTGAGGTAAGGCATGTAGCCTTGGTTAGAGACGGGGCCTCGGTCATCATCCTTGAAATGTTCCTCTAGGGATACGGGGTCATGAGGGATGTTCATCACTGTGTACAGGTTGTAGGAGAGCACCTGAGACACCAACAAAACATGGGTTAAGCAACCATGGGGCAGTGTCTCCCAACCTATGGGTTGGGACCCACCATGGGGCCGTCTCTTATGCATATGGGGTCCTGGAAGATTGCTGACTTTATAAACTGTATAGATATTTGATGATACATTTTGGTCATGAGTACACTGGTCACTGGTCATGAGTAACTTGCTGCATGTAACATATATAAATGGGCAAAAATACATGGAAATGTATCTAGATACAAATACAAATACATGCTGATAAAATTTATAAAAATGAATTACAAATTACTTTTGAGCAAATGTATTTAACCAAAATACGTGTGATTTTTATTTTAAAATATCTGTCAAGTCAACTTTATTTATATATACATATACATACACAAGGCAGACTCAATGTGCTTCACATAAAAACATGTCATACAATAAAATAAAACAGGATTTCAAAGAGTGCATAAAAGACATTTAACAACTGGATTTTAAAGAATCAATAAAAGACATGAAAACAGGATTTAAAATAATGCATTAAAAACATTTGAATAAAATATGTTGAAATTGCATTATAGTTTAGCAGAAAGCGAAGCTGAACATAAAGGTTTATAAACTGGATTTAAATGTAGTCAGGGCTGGAACAAGTCATATCTTCAGGAAGTTTATTCCAGCTATGTGTTGCATAGTAGCTGAATCCTGCTTTTCAAGTTTTGTTTTGGCTCAGGGCACAATTAGCTGACTTGTCCCAATTGATCTTAAAGGTCTAGAGGGTTCATATAGCGAAAGCATTTCAGTGATTTACTTTGGCCCTAAACCGTTAAGTGATTTATAGGTAAGCAGCAGTATTTTGAAATCAATCCTCTGACATACTGGGAGACAGTACAGGGATTTGAGAATTGGTGCAATGTGTTCAAATTGTTTAGTCTTTATTAGAACTCTAGCAGCTGCATTCTGAGCAAGCTGTAGCTGCCTAAGAGCTTTTTTTTGGAAGGCCTTCAAAGAGACCATTACAATAATCGAGCCTACTAGTAATAAAAGCACGGACAAGTTTTTCTCAGTTTCTATGTTTGACCTTTTTTCCCCCAAAATGTTTATCTTTGTGAAATAAGGGTTGAATGAAAATGAATAAATAATGTGAAGTACAAGGCTAAATTAAGTAAAGTAAAAATAAAAAGCAAGTTACTGCAGAGTAACTGCTCTCTCAGGTTAATTTAGCAAGCTGACCCCACAAGCCCCCCCCCCCCTCCCCTTTTAAAGAGGGGGGGGGGGGGGGGGGGCTTGTTCCAAGAAAACAGGAAGTGGGCGGGGTATAAGGAGGTTACCCAATGATCATCCTGAACCCTTGACAACCCTTTTAGGACACTACACCACCATGGGACGTCATACACCTTTTTGGGATATGATACGCCCCCTTTTGGCTGATTGGTATGAAAAGTTAATAACTTCTTACCTTGCCTATAACTAACCTACCCACCAAATTCGGTACAAATCATCTTTTGGAGATATCCCGCTCACAGACACTCGGCCAGACACACAAAAAACATAACCTCCTTGGCGGCGGCAATGATATCCTCATTTAATAGTCAGACACTAATAAAGTAATTTACGTTTTTTAAATCCAAAAATACTATGGCCAAATGTATCTAGATACAAATAACATCGATTTGTGTCCACTTGGATCAAATGCATTTACTCCATACCCAAGGGTAATATGTATTTTCAAGAAATGTAATTGAAATAACGCCCATCCAGTGTAAAGACAGTGGGGAAAAAACCTGATTTTAATTTAATTGTTGCAATACAATGTGTGTATACATAGGTCTACATGCAACAGCCTACAATATGCACACGTTCATGTATTTAATTTTTTATTATTATTTTGAATTAGCAATGCTTTCAAAGTAATACTTATTTATTGGTATCCTTATTCTTATTATGCATATTACCATCACCAACCCCCACACTTTTTAATTGATCTGACTGTATTTAAAGCATATAAGTTTGTAACACTTTGTCTTTACACAGGCCTACAGTAGTCTATATTAACTGCCATTGTTTCCTATGGAGAAAAGTAGCCTGCATTGAATACAAAAAGTTACCACTATTGCAATCAATTATGAGATTAATCCAATTAAATAAATAAAAAATCTGATTCTGACTAAAACACCTATGACGCATTATGCAGGACAAGATATAATTGCATGATATAGCAGCGTATATTTAACTGAGTAAAACTATTATAAAGTACATAAAAAGTCCCACCTTTAACTGAGATTTGGAAACTTTCCCACTCTTATCCACGTCCAAAGCGAAGAATGCATGCCATATTGGTTTCAAAAGCTCGTCAGTCTTCCACATTTTAATCCACAGTGAGTCTTTGAGCACAACGTAGTTAAGCGTCCCTCTACCTCAAGCCGCAGTTACCCCGTGGTTTTACCAGACTCGGAGACATGTGACCCAGACGGCGCAGCGTAAGACATTTTCTGTAAACACATGTAAATGAGGCAGTACGGTGATCATTGGTTTCATATAATTATTCTACCAAAAGTACCCCTTATAATCAACTCAATGAAGGATTACATGGTTTGCGTTAAAAAAAAAATATATATATAGTAAAAATTTGTCATTTCATTTTTGTTAATAAACAGGCATTTATTTTTTACATGGCTCAAAATAAATTATTACACATATGAATGACCCTGACAAAGTATACTTGAGTATTAACTTGATTAGTAGTTAGGTGAAGTTGTAAAACTCAGCTTCAGATGTTATGAATAAGCCTGCCATTTATCTATATATATAGATATGTTGAGAGTAGGCCATCATAGGCTATAGAACCAGGTATTTAGCGTAACGTTGTATGGAAACACCAGGAACTTCACTTCTGGCGTTGCTTCTTCATACGGCCTCTTGTCACTCCTTGCACATGAAGAGCATCATGTAGCGCGAAGTAAACCACCCACCATCTCGCTATCTCCACCCGTTTTACTGGCAGTCCTACGTCCGTGTCAGCGGAGCCCTGAACACGGCACTCCGCTCAGGGGAAAGCAATAGAAACCGTTGCAATAGGAACTAAAATGACCATGGTCTAAGATGAACAGATGTATATATTTGCAATGGTTGTTGCAAAACCTATTAGGCAATAATTGATTACGTCAAACTGGTTGTCAAACTGTCCTTCAACGTCGGCTTACGTTGTTATAAACATCCGACATGTTTATAACCAACGTACAATAGCACGCACCTCTCCAACACAAGAGACCAATGGCAAAACATGACTAATTGCTTAATATAAGGTGAGTAATACGGAAAGATAAGTGGTTGTTTCCAAGTGATTTATACTTAATTAGCTCATGACAAACTTAAAAACGTACAATGAAAGACACAAATGCCTCAATTCCCTTAGCTTTTCTTTTAATATGCTGTTGTATATAGAGATGGTTCATACATACACCAACCAAAAGCTTGAGACCTCGACGTCAAGTCCAAATGTACATGCTTCTTAAAAGTACCCGTCCGTACTTTCAGAGCTCGTCCAATTACGTCTTGTACCCCAACGGAACACCAAGAGCATTCTCTTTTTTCAGAAATCTAGAATGTTTCCATGTTGGTAAAAGTTATACATCGCCTATTGACCAACACCATAACCAAATACATGACAACCAGCCATTAGAGGAGAAGTTGCTTTGAAAAGTAACAAAGTTACAGCCATTTGTTGTTTTTAAATAGTCTTCATCACTTTAAAAAAAATTGCAGTCTGATACAGAAGGCTAGGAGACCTGAACATTATGAAAGTGCTAGTCATTCATTTACAGAGGTCAGGTGTCAAATAGTGCTATGGAGTATCCAATATGCTACATATGAATACTGTTGACACCTTTGAAAGTTGCCCCTAGATGTTATATGAGGCTACTTGGAGAAAAATAAAAGATCAATAACCTTGGCTTGCAAGTACATTAACAAACATGACAATTTGTTTATGCAGAAAAATGATATCAAGACTGCCAGGTGTAACGTTATCACGGCCCACGGGCCTAAACAGTGATAATGCATTATTTAGTCCCATCATCCTTTTCAAATTGTTAGAAGCCCCCAATTTTGTTAAGTTGGGAAAAGAAAAAGAGTTGCCATCATGGTATCCGGTCCACATTGGGACTCCCAGAAGACCACGTTGTTAAGAGCTTCTTCCTCACGCGTAGTGCTCAAGTTCTTGGTTTCCTTTTAGTTTTTTTTCCCCCAGTCATTGGCTGCGTTTGGGTTCCTTTTCCCCACATCTTCTGGTGCTATTTCCAATTTCAGAGATTGAAGAAGAACCAGTTCTGGAACCGCTATTGAAGGGAACAACACAATCTTTTTTTTTTTTCACTTCACTACAATCAGTCACAGAGTAATAAAAAGACAACGGGGTGGACTCAATTCATTCCTGGAGCACTGCCTCCAAAGTTGAAATTAGTTGGCACCACTGGCACTGTGAACTTGTATCCTCCATGCTTCTCGATCATCTTGGATTCTGCAATGACGAGACAAAATGACATGTCGTAAAAAGAATAAGAGCTGGTAGGCCCAACAATATTAAGGGCTGAAAGCAAGCCACAGCGGCCGCTCACTCATGCATAGTGGGGAGGGGGACACTTGCCATGTGCTGCCCGTCTCTGGTCTGCAAGTGTGCCAATGTCATGGAGGTGTTTGCCCTGTTCCTCATCCAGAACTTGTGTGAGAGCCTGGTACCACGCAGGGTCCTTCGCCTGCAGATCTACAACCAAAACAAGAAATGAGGTCACCGATTAATAACATCCGTATGGAAAAC
Organism: Lota lota; assembly: GCA_026745465.1. Taxonomy (NCBI): domain Eukaryota; kingdom Metazoa; phylum Chordata; class Actinopteri; order Gadiformes; family Lotidae; genus Lota; species Lota lota. The sequence goes on along the minus strand of JACYXH010000659.1, from coordinate 13,012,279 downwards.
AATGCATCATTTGGATGCAAGATTCTTTGAGTGCCCTTGAAAAGTAAGCCCGAGGTATTCAAATAAAAACGAGTATGTTGCAAACGTATACATTTAGACTTATGGCTGTGCACACAGCTCCACATGACGATGTGCAGAGACTTTGTGCTATCCTTACTCCCCATCTTTCTAAGGCTCGTGACCATCGTTCCTTTCGGTATGAAAATGTGTTGATCCACCCATTGATTTAACCCCCTCCCACATCGCTGTGCGTGAACCCAAAATTAGGTCATCACGGCCCTCACGCACAGTTCTTACGGCGATTTGTCACGCACCTCTGAAAATAATCTCCAGAGTGAGTGCGGGAACTACCCGTCTACACCAATGTTGGGGCCAAATTAGTCAACCTCTCCCCCCTCCCATATGCATCTCAGGCGACCGACCAACCCCGATGGTTGGGGAGGCGCGGCCATTCTTACTCTGTAGGATTGCTTTGAAAATCTGGTACTCGTCCACCAGGTTGTCCTCGTCGTCCACGGCCGTGGTGTAGCCTTCCAACGCTGTCTCCTCGGCGTCGTCCTCCTCCCAGTCCTCGTCGTCTCCGTCCTCGCCCGCCTGCTTGGCCAGCATCTCCAGGTACTCCTGGCCCTCCTCGTCGATGTCGTCCTCGTCGCTGCCCAGCTCGGCTATGGGGAGAAGGGACACGCCACAGTCAGCACCTCACGCCAGGCTCCAACTACACGCAGAAGAGCCCGACTCTGACAAGATGCACATTTTATTCCTCATTATTTTTGTTATTTATTCCCCCTTTTGTGCCAGGGAATAAATTAAGTATTTCAGCACTTCATCACACTACCTTTGAATGAGCACCAATTACAACTACGGCACTGCCATCTATGAAGGTCATCTTATTTGCCGATAGGCCGATGGCTGTCAACGAGGTGAAAATCGGCCGATACCGATGTACAGCTGATAAATCTGTGTATCCCTCATTTTCTCCACTGCATGGATTCCCTTTTTTCAGTAAAAGTCTATATGGGCAATATGCATTGAATCAACAGTCATCTCCCCAAAGCACAGCCTTTTAGGGATTAAATTAGTAGCAGGTGTTTGGTTTACTCTTAAAGATAAGTGTTTTTACCCGTCTCCTCGTCATCCTCTCCGTCTTCATCATCCTCATCCTCGTTTTCATGCTCTGCTCTGCAGGCGTAGGCCCGCTTCAGGCCCGTGAAGAGCAGGATGGCTGCAGGGAGGAGCTGGCCTGCTACCTGGTTCACGGCCTGGGGTCTCTGGTCCAGGTCGATCAGCGCACACAGTCCCAGCACACACATCTTCCGGTCATGGAGACTGGACAAGAAAGAGGAAAACAATGTCATTTTGAAACATTTGATATTATGGTACTACTCAGCATTTAAAGAACAATACATGGGTTGGTCTTCAACAGCTTGTTTGGTTAAATGAAAGATGAAGGGATTGTTTTCATAAAGGAAGATATAGAAAATCAGATATGTATACTATGTAGCAAAGATGCATTAGTGACAGGATCTGTCCAACTACATCAGAACGTGGTCTGGCACGCATTCTGACCACATCCAACACAAGTGTAAATGCATCCGACTGCAATACCCATATAGTGTTCCATTTATATCAGCATCTATTCAGCTTTAGACTCACAAATCATTAGTTTAACATCTTAATTCTGATGGAAGACTAGCTTAAATCTGTGCGAAAGGGACATTTCACTTTCTTTTGCTTCAAATTTGTTCAGACAAATCATGTTCCTGGGGGCGGGGATCAGTAGGCGCACATTTGTCTAGACTGGAAACCACCTGACCAACGGAACCACAACAACACGTGATATGGCTGACCATCGCTTGGTCAAGAAGGACAAGAAATGCGCTGTCAAAAGGTTGTCTGTCGATTATGGTCTCATGGCTTCGATCTTTAAAAAATATATAAATAAACGAATACTAGGAAAAACTCTGGACGTGAAACCAGACTACACACAGTTAACGGGACCTGTTGGCATACACTACGAAGCAATCGGTCTGCACCGATGCAATCGGTCTGGGGATTGCAAGAATCTCTAGTGCTACCGCAGCTGATCGTACTGGACGTCTAATAAAAGAATTATGGCATATGAACCACATACAAACTAAACTTTCCCACTGCAGATGGCTAGACAAGCTAAATCATCCTGTTCGGCCACCAACATCCTTAGACAAAGTGTCTGTAAAGGTTTAAAATCAAATCCATGTAGTTGACCGGCCACTGTAGAAATACATTTGTCTTCCGAAACCATCATCACCACGAACCATCATCACCATGTCACTCTCAGATGAGTTTCTCTCCGAGTCCGTAGAAATATATCCATAACCGCAAACCCTGCGTTAGCTCCACCCCTAGCACTTGCTGGTTTCCGGCCAAGGTGCTGTGCAGTCTCCCCCCAGAAGTCTGGCTATAGCAGTGTCGAACTTCGGGATCAGAGATTTATTTGGCTTTAGTCATCAACACAGTCAAATCAACATGGATAGGCCCACTTGAGGGTCGGATGTCAACTGAGACCAAGTGTCTCCACTTGGTGTATTTCCACTTTGTCGGTGTGACCACTGTATCTTCGACTCCTTCGTATCCAACGTTGTGCCAATTGCCAAAGACTGTTTAAACCACAGTAGCCTACTTCATCATTAGGAACATTGAAAAATAAATAAAAATTGTGCGATCTTGCCTTCCATTATCACATTACCAAACTGTATTTGAACACGTTCTTTTCACTTGCGGGGGACTGACACGCGAGAGTGCAATCCTATTATCATATTCTATAACTCTGCAAGAGCATTATCCAATATCAATCTGGACACCGGAGAAGCACTATAGGGCCATGTGTAAATTAAATGTGAATGTTCGGATTGACACCCGATAGCCCAAACTGCATGTTAATGCCAGGTGAAAAGGAAGTAGTGAAGTTGCAGGGATCCTTCCTTACCCGAGGAAGCAGTCGACATCTTTGAGCCACTGGGTTATGAAGTGGTTGGTGATGGGCTCCGTGTTGTTGGGGAAGCGGAGGTTTTCTAGGGTGTTGAGCAGCAGAGGGGGGCTGTAGTAGAGTGCGGCAATGGCCACCTGCAGACACATGGTCCTCAGCTCGCTGGTCTTCACCTCCCGCGTCAAACGCTCCAGAGCAGCCGCCACGAACAAGGGCACGACCTGTAGGGAAGGGTCAACTAACCTGAGTACTGGTCCACTTTACAGACATTCAGCCTCATTCAAAATCGTTTTGGTTCTACCTCTTCCGTGCGCCGGTCATTGCTAACGATATTTCTTTTTACGTGTTTCAGGTCGACGACATTTCAGCTAATCTCCATGGACAGATATCAAAGCTAATCAAAAGATAAATCGTCGTCATACGATAACCGATGTGTTCCAACATTGTTGCTCTCCACACGGACTGTTTACCTGCATACAACCAAAGCCCATGATTGGTCAATACTATTCAGATTACAAACAGAAACGAGAATGCTTCCGATACCAAAATCCTGCCCCGTTCCGTATCCGTTTATAGAGATTAGCGAGACCGATCGAATCATATTGTTTTAACGGAGAAAAGCACAGAGCGCAAATGTAGATGGGCTGTATTTTTACACTCACTTCCTATGGGACTCAAATCTATTATGGGACCAGTGTTTCGCGTCCGTCCCAACACAGCTGTACATAGCCCCAGCATCCAGCCCCGTCGCCCAACAATGATGGGACATTGATCAGACAATCTAGTTTAAGAACCAATAAACCGCCCATAGCTCTATTTGTTAGGGGGTTGTAGCTCAGGGTTTCCCATAGCTGACGATAGGCGAGGCGCAGTGCCACCGCTACAAGACAGCCCGACTACACAAACAAATTCACTTATCCTAATATGACGGCAATAAGCGCATCCATTCATGTCAGCATCTGCATTCAATTTGACATAAAATATAGGCTACTATTAGCCCAATATTTAAGCAATATCTCATGAGAGAGAGTGCTGTTATACTGAATATCAGCACGGCTATGATTCGGTCGTAGGTACAAGGCCGCAGGCAGAGTACTGAAGGGTATAGATTTATAGGTAGGCTATAGATCTATAGCCTACCTATATGATCTAAGAGCCATAATTTGACTAATAAAAAAAAAGTAAGGAGAAAAAAAAGGCATTTGTCAGGTATTAGTGTATCAAATGCATGAATATCTGTTCCTAGTTGACTGTACTGTAGGACACAATTTAGATTTTGGTTAGCTCCTGCCTAATTTCTGATGAATCAGGGGGCTCTGCATGGGATGCTGACCTGATCAATTCCACGACCTTTACACTGCAGGATGATGACCTCCAGGAGTTTGGCGGCGTGACACTCAGGGTCCTCCCCGGGGTCTCCCGTCAGGATCTGCACAAAATAGGATTCAGAACGGAACGGTAAGCATCGCTGCAGCTCAGAGACCCCAAACACAGAGGAGTCACACCAGATGAACTGGGTTTACCTTCTTGCACATGCTGTAGATGATCTCAAGGTATTTGGTATCAGATAGCAGGGTGTCCGTATCCACGGTGACATAATTGTGGAGCAGAGGCATCATATCTGAAAGACGGTGATGAAACAGGAAGGAGTTACCCCTAGTGTGTACAATATCCTATGGGGAGTTTGTCAATTTGTTATAGTTTGTCTATTTAATTAGTTTTGAATAATCAAGTAGTCTGTGAACCACCATTAATGGAAAACGTTGAGGTACGGTAAAAACAACGTACCCGTAAAGTAGTCGAACCCATCTTGCTGAAAGACTTCGTACACCAGTGGAAGTAGCTGCCACATCTGTGGTGACACCTGCTGGCAGGTCAGGCTGTGGGCCAATGACAGGATCTCCTCGTAGAACTCTGGAGAACAGAGAAAGACATGTAGGTTAATGCGCAGTCGATGGACTACATGCCTTTCTCCACTCGGCCCGTGTATGGACAGGAATGCAGCAAAGAAGAGTGAGCGCTGCTTACCAAGGACGTGTTGTTGCAGGACGGTCCCAATCACCTGCAGGCAGATGCCCTCCAACTGCTGCGTGATCTACAAAACAAACATTACAATTTAAATTAATTTAATGAACAAAATGAAACATTTTATAGTTATAAACTATAGTTTAGAGTAATAAGCTCGAAATGGTATAGCCATCCATCAGCTGTTAGTCAGGGAGTGAAATGTTCTGTTCTGACCACACACCTACCCCCGTATGAGACAATTTTGTTTTTAGACCTCTCCCTGGTTAATGTCTGACCAAATCAGGGCATTTCTACCCTGACTAATTTGGGGTATCCATCTTGTCTGTCATTCACAGGTGTGTGAATGAAACACTTCTCAAACGCAGCAAATCGTAGGGAGGGCGGGGAGCAGAGAGGGAGGGGTCATTTATTTTCATAATCTTGCCCTCTTTGGCTCTTTTTGGATTAAGATGCAAGACTTCTCACATCTTACGAACACCTTTAAAATGTGATATAAAAAAGATCAAAGCTGACCAAATGGAAATCCCTGCAAGCTTTCTGCATGTCTTTGACACTGTGACGGTACATAAAAGCAGGGAACATACTTTGTTCCAGCTCTACACCAATAGTTTACCAGAAGAAATCTACTGCCAGCCCTGGAGAAATCTTAACAGTCCCAACTGTCATCTCTCCCTTTATTGACTATGTTCTGTACGCCTCGTACTTGTCTAGTAAAATAAGCTCTCTTGCTTGCGGTTTATTCTTTCCTAGAAAGAGCGGTACATAGATAGCTCTGAGTAGTATAGTGTTACGCAACCAAGTGCTGCTACTGTGAGGAAGAGCCTCTGCAGACCCGTGTGGCTGTCCAGCACTATTTCTAGCTTATGACTGATGCATTGAGGGGGAGAAAGAAAGAGCACTCATGGCAGATGGTGGGCGGCTGACGAGTGTTGCCGGACACACTACATTAGACCAGAGCTAAGAGTGAGTGAATGAGCTGAGAGTGTGGAGCCAACCTCCTTATGGTCCTCCACCACACTGAGCAACGTGTCGATGGTGTTGAGGATGCCCATGGCAGTGACTGCCTTGTCGTCTCCTCCCTCCTCTTCTGGGCCCGTCTGGATCACCTGGTTGAATGTCATAGCCTGTTGTCCGCAAGGACACAAAGAGTCATGTTGGCGTCATTAGTCACACACCACACATTCACGCCTCTATTATACCTCGTAGGCGTCGCCAATGGCGGCGAAAGTCCAGTGAGTCACGTCTCGTAATTTAAAAAAGGCACTCACCAAGTGCTGCGTCATCTCCACCGCGATGGGCGTGACCTCTTCGCTGTATTCACAGATCATCTTCTGGATGACGTTGGTGAGGTCATCGTTCTCCGTTTCCCGGACGATGTGCAGAAGTGCTTGCATCACAGGCCGAATGAAGGGGGTGATGTACTCTTTGGCTGCAGAAAGGTAAGAAGTACAGCCATGTGGTCACCGAGGAAGTAATGCATGTGGATCATACGCTACGTTTTGTCTTTTTTGGTTTGGAGGGCTGCATGTTGAATCCTTGGGTGAACAACCAATGGGAAAACCTCAAACATGTTTTTACATGCGATCCACCTTAACCTGATTAATGATGGATGTCTCTTCCTCTCTAAACATGTTCGGAGTACAGCCTGAAGGGATAAGCACAAGAGTGTTTTTTTTACGACTAACCATAGCAATCTACGCTGCGGACAAGCGTTCGCATATTAATAAAAAAGAAGCTAAAACGACCTCTGTGTTGTAGCAGTGCCAGGTCTTGTGTGTTTCGAGTGGTGTGTAGTTGGACCATCCCATGCATGGAAAATGCTACTCAAGTCATGATTCAATAACATGTCTGAACCTTCCAGTTCTTATCTGTCAATTCCCATCTTAGATAATAATAAATACTATTATTAATACTATTAACAGAATGTCAATTTTAGTTAGCAGCGATACATTAGATGCATAATGCACTGGACTGGGAATGCAGCCCATGGCTTTTGATGTGCTGAACTTCTATACCTTTCTCCTGGTTGCTAATGAGGACCTGCAGGGCAATGGCTGCCTCCACCTTGACTGGCATCTCGTTATCGTTGATAAGACACAGGCGGGTCAGCTCCAGAGCCGTCTGCAGGTTCTGGTCACTCTTGAACTTCACCTCACAGAAGTAATGCAAAACCCAGCAGGCCTGTGTTTTATGAAAAATAATAATACAATTAAACAACAAGACTATTATTCCAACTAGGGCCTCCAATGGTGAGAAATGGGTGCATTCTTGGTGTTTTAAGACGTTTTGGATATAAGCATCCTCCAAATGCCATTTATTGTTACATTTATACTTTTAAATGCTTCCAATGTTTACACGAAAAAGGGCTACATGGTGGCAATAGGCTTTTTAACACAGGACATTATTACCATTACCATTTACTAGTTGCTTTACAGTCAATTAATGTACACGTTATTATGGAGTAGGCTGGGGTATGGGATGTGACTCAGGAATGGCCACAGGTAGTCGGACTATGTCAACACAGCATTAATGGACCCGAGCATGGTCATTTCAACACTACTTACCCTGGCTCTCATGTAGCCCAGTTCACTGCGGAACAGAGGGAAGACGTGATTCTGCAGCATAAACTCCATCTGATCCTTATAAATCTTTTTCTATGTAAAAGGAACAATAAAGGAAGAACACCACCACATAAGCCATCAGTTATTGCATAGGCCCAACAACAATTGCTAATTGGAAAGTTGTGACAGGCCATTTCAAGAGAAACAAAAAGGCGTGATAAATAATATTTGTTTTAAGATGCACAACTTCATTAATAGTGAATGATTAGATAGAATATGAACAAAAGCTAGTGACAAAGTTAATACTCTAAATAGTTGTAAACAGCCTTGTCGAACACTATAGAGGAATTGCATAAGCTACACAGCTACAAACATTCTGCGCCAACCTTACCTTGAGCAGGATTTCAGCTAGCGACCCGATCATGTGAAGGGCGCCGTCCTTTTTCCTGGGGTCGCAGGCAGGGTCGGTGAGGATCTGGTAGCAGAAGCCCATCGTCTTCTGCAGAACCTGAACAGAACACGATGAAAACCAAGTCTTCAGTGGCCTTAGCTTTGGCCAAAGGGAAAATCGTCATTTCAACCAGTGACAGTTCCATAGGTGGATCATTCAATTAATTGCATTACATGCTCCGTTGATCGAAGCTCAATGAACCCACCTCTTTCCTCTTATTGCAGGAAGTGAAGAGCAGCGTTTGTGCTGCCGTGGTGGGGGAAATGAAGTCCTCGAAAACATCTTAAAATAAAAAAGGGTAGAGGACACATTAAAAGGGCATCACTAAAACGACGTGTTCATTTGTAGCTGCATCCGATAGGATCCAGAAGATCCGTGTTGTGTGTCATTCTGCCACCACTCACCAAACTTCATCCGGATGTACTCGTATGGGTCCTCCTGCCACAGCTCCTCATCACTGTCTGTGTAACACATGAGTGGGAAAACCACATCCTGAATGATGCCCTGCAGAAGGTCAAGCAGAAACAAGGCGTGTCAGAATGGATACAGTGCCACGGCCGTGATTTCATCAAAGCATCTATACTTTAGAAACGACATTTCCATATTTCCCCATTTCCTCTCGGTACAAAACAGAATACAATTTCAGTGGTCATAGCAGCCCCAGCAGCAGTGTGCAACTAAACAAAAGTATCCAAACGTCCTACCAATGGTGACGCAAGCTTGGCATTAGCGCCCATGATTCAACTGGCAGTACAGACATTTAAATGTATCTCTGGGATGCAACAAGATAAGGTTCTTAATGACAGCTGTTATGTAAACATTCAGAAGAAATGTATGCATTCAAACCTGGATGTGTTGTTTGAGGTTCTTCCAGGTGACCGCGTGTGCGATGCCCTGGTTAATATAGTTGAGTGTTTGCTGGAGTACCCTGGGGGCCACGTATTGCTTCTCCTTGTACTGATACAACACTTTGAGCAGCACCTGGTCAGAAACACAAAAGGTAATTTGTTATAGTCCACAGTATCATAACCCTTACTGTCCAATCACATTTATCAAAGCATACAATCACTCCCTCAAAACACACACACCTGTTGCGCAGCAACTGCATATCCTTTAAGGAAAAGTTCAGCAAATTCTGCATACTCTTTGGTTGTGTTTCCAGGGCTTCCATACCTGGAAAGAGTTGTATGTCCTTTAGCAATATTCGTTTTACAATGACGTTTCAAATAAAAACAACAACGTGATGTCTACCTCTCAAACAGCCTGGCCAAGATGTGAAGAGCCCACTTCTTACACTTCCACCAGGGTAGCTCAGGCCTCTCTTCCTCATCTGCCTGCATGGTCTCCTGTGAAAAAAGCCACACTATTGTCAGGAGGAGTGTCACACGTCACTGGTCAACTGAAAGTGGGGGGGGGGGGGGGGGGGGGGAAGAGGGAATGCAGATGCAAGGAAATCAGTGGTTTTTTTAGGCACCTAGTCATGAGAGCATAATCCCATGACTAATGCATTTTATTAACTCACTGGAGGCACATCTCTGTCCACTACCGTCTTGAGGATCTCCATCCACTCCGTCAGGTTCTGTCTGTTAATGAGCTCCAGGGGGAGGTTGTACTGTGGGAACAATGACACAGCAGGTTGAAAACACCTCTGTTCGGTACTTTCCTGCACAGAGGTAGGCACTCTCTCATCAACTAATACAATGATTTAAAAGGAGCATCCTTTAAAACTTAATGCACATAACATCCCTTAGTTCTTAAAAAAAAAAGAAGAAAAAAAAAGGAACACACACACACACATCGTACAATGCAACACCTGTACCTGAAACAGGGCGTAGATGATCTTAAAGATCTGCTTCTGCACCAGAACAGAGTCGCTGGATGGGTCAGGCAGCAGCTGGATGAAGCGGTCCTTCAGCATGGGCATAAAAATGTGCATGGCAGCCACCAGAGGCTGGCGTTCATCTGGTTTCTTGTACCTATTGAGCACACCGATCGCATTAGCCAGAGAAATACCTGGACAATACTCTTACCTGGATCTACCATTATCCTCATCATCTGCATGTTATTATTGCACATTTCTTATCATTAGCCGTTATTTTTTGGGCAAAGCAAAACCTTTGAACTTTTATCTATGTGCGACTTAAACAATGAGGAGATTCTTAGATTGCATCAGCTTACTCATAGTTCTTGACCAACTGATAAAGGCACAGAAGGATTCCCAGCCACCCTGCACTGTTATCCGACTGTAGGTAGAAGCCAATCTTGTCTACGATGGTTGTCCACTTCCCTGGGTAGTCATGCTTGATCATGTGATGGATACATGTCGTCAGTTGAACTCTAAAATAGTTTTGAGAAAAAATGGGCAGTTAGTAATAATTACAGCAGTAAAGAGGTTTAGACATTAAAATCAGCTAATGGCTTGTTTTTACTATGCTTATCGCTCTGACACCGATAAATATATCGGTGATTACTACGGAAACTAGAATTACTCCACAAAATAATCTGCACATTCAATATCAATTTGGGATAAAACCACTGTGGGTTTCAGGTTGCAAGGAAAATAAAAGGCTACCAGTATTGGATTTAAAGATAGTTTACCATGGCTTTACTCTGACCAGTCTACAGGCAAATGAGAAACATTTGTTTTGCGCTCACCAAGCCACTCTACTTTGGTTACCTGATGCGCTCTGGGGAGTGGATGATGGCCTCCACAATGTTGTCTCGGATGAACTGCCGGTCCTCCTCTGGGATGTTATTGACGGGGGGCTCGGAGGAGGAGCTGTCTCCCTCACTCCAATGCTGGGTTATCATGTTCTTCAGGTAAATCACACCTGGGAGGGAAACAGACCCATAGGCAAAACATGAAGCGCAGTGGAGAGACAGAAATGAAGGACATAGAGATGCCATCTGGTCTTTACTTTATTACAATCCTCAATATTTAAATGTTTATTAGACTCAAGGCTTAGCTAGGTAAGCTGCAGCCTGCAAGTGCGAGGTTTAACATGCAGACCCGCTCGTCAATTCACCAATCAATGGTCTGCAACATATAGGTGGATGTTACGTTGCCTCCGTAGTTTTTTGAACAACGCAAGGCCGCAGCCATATTTGAAAATCAATTACTGCCCAGCCAAGGCCAGACAGATATTTATTGCTCAACGCAAACATCTGGATGGTCTCATGCACCTACACCAACACCACTGTCTGCAATAAACACCAAGGTGTAGCCCGCACAATGACACATTCCAGCTCTAAAATTGTTTACAAAAAAGTACTCCGGACTAGTCGGACGACTTAAGTATCGAAGAAACAATGAAGAGTCTGACACTGTAGTTTGGTCTGAAGAAACCAAATGTAACAACGGCAGAGGGAGCTCAGTTTCAACATAATAAAAAGCACAGAAAGCAGGCCAAGCAGAGTCGGCGTACTGTCCGAGGTTGACTTGTACATTACCACTCTTAGTCGTCAATGACGTCACATAACATTATACTTTTTTTTATTTATATATGTTGTACACGGTCAAGAAAGTATAAGGAGTTGAGGGTAAAAATTTCCAAAAAAAATAAAGTTGACCAAAATAGATTCTAAATAGCGGTCACATTTCAAATGTAGCGCACTGGTGACAATTGTGTATGAGAGCGGCTAATGGGGCTTCCCTTTAAGGACAACTGCCTGCAGGGAAAGGCATCTGAGGGAATGCGGGAGGGGGAGGGTTAGACTGCTGACACATGTGTCTATGCCACCGGTGAGGCAATCATAATCCTGCCCATCAGTGCTGACAGAGCGTAACCCCCTTACCCAAGCCTCGACTGCAATCCCAGTACAGTACTGCCCCGATACTGGCAGACTAGACTCTAAAACAGCATTTTAAATACAATATAAAAAGGGTCAATGTAACATTTTCAGTAGATATGGGGTGGGAATATAGAAACATATACAGCTTTCAGAGGGCCAAGAACAATTTAGCAGCTACATTGTGGATACTTGATTGTGTCATCTTAATTGTGCCCACTTCCAGTGAGTGTGCTTCATTACTGAAGCACATGGTATCCTCCGGCAGCAAACCAGAGCTCTCCGCTTTGGGAGAAATAACAACGGTCTCTTATGCGTACACAAAAACTGGCCCGTTTTGCTTATGGGCCCTGGCAAGTCTACTATGCGCAGACAACATTTGACAATAGTCTATTGTAGTTTTAAATATAAACACACTTTTGAAGTCCAATGTAAATTATACATATACATTCAAGAGTAAACAGACAATGCAATGTCTGGAGAGTATTCTAGCCTTGCAGGTTATTTTGCCATTTATAAGTGTATGTATATAACGTATATACATATTTAAAACGTAATCAATTAAGACTTTTTGGAGGAATCTTGACTGGTTGCCATGGCTACAGTAGCAGCCATGATATACCATTTTTGTATGCATGTAAATAATGCCACGCAAAGAATATCAACATAGACTTTGGCTCACCTGCTTGCCTCACATTCAGATCCAGTTGATCTGACATGGTGACTCGTAATAGAGTAGACACGAAGTTTACCTGGGTATGTCCCTTTAAATCAGAAGTGAAAGACAAATTAGTGTAAACCCTACCCCATCCCAACACATTTTTATACAAGTACATAATATGGGAAAACAGTGAAAAGGCCAATTAGAAAAGGCATTGTAGGTGTGTCAAAGTAAATGCATGGTTATTAGTCATTATGATTAAATATTGTGGATGTATTTTTTTTACCATCAAAGTGGCCAATAGTTTGGCTATGGAGATAATATAAAGACTGTCAGGTGCTACACCATTTTATTTATTTATTTATTTATTAATAGCATTGGAATATATGTAAGTTAAGCAAAGATGGGCTACGTGAACTTCTGACCCAGGCAAATGTGCCATCAGTGTGGACACACTCGCAGTGTATGACATAACTTATGGCCAACTGTACGTAACTCGGGTTATTATGGAATGCCTTACAAATGACACGATGTTAAAAGGCTAAACACTAATACAGATATGCAACCAATTGACAACTCCCCCATACATTTGTAACATAATATACATGAGCACAATGGTCACAGAAACGGCTTGCTTGTCATTTTGACAGATGTGTGAACGCATGGTACGTTTTTGGGCGCTCTTTAAACCTGTGCAGTTTACTAACTTGGTAACGTTTAACCGTGCATGGATGGGCTTGCTTCTCGTGGCTTTTCTACCACTGTGACATTGAATCTAACAGTTAACCTACGTCAACTTTCTAGCGTCGTAGCTTACAACGTAACAAAATCCTAAGTGACACTGGTCTTTACTTGCAAGAATAAATCGCATGATAACATGGAGGTTTAATGTGATCTCGCATTCTTTCCTGGGCCGTGAAAATTAAATGTCATCACCGCTGGCTACTCGTAATGACACGTGAGCAGAGGCTACATAACAGGGATAGGGGAGGTTTTCCATCAAGTAACGTTAGCTAAAGTTAGCCAACTTATCTGCCCTTTCATTCCCTCAAACGCCGTAGTCATATCTCGCCATTAACTATCACATGATTTGCAATTACCAGTGGCTTTTCGTAAATAAGGAACTGCAGCGCAGCAACTGTGTGACAAGGGAACCTTTAGCACTATGGCTAGCATTAGCACTAGCGAGGTTAGCCGACTGGTAATACTGCTAACGTTGACGTTAGATACGGCCAATGCTTGTCATCAAAACGGGTAGTTGTCACTATATACCTAAAGCGTGTATACCATTAACAAAAGTAATGTCACTCTTACATCAATAAATATCAAATTCGCAATGATACGTTTTCTGAGAAACTTAACGATAGCAGATCCTGATTGCGTGATCACACCATCTTTGATGTTGTGAGCGAACGAGGCCCGATCCCGGGCCGCGCCACAACTACCATTATCACCACAACAACTTTACCTCGTTCAGCTGTCTCTCGGCAGCTTCACGCAGGTTGGGGTCCATAGTCCCCCGAAGGGCCTCGATTAAAGCCTCTGGATCCATAGCGAATACTCTGTTGTGGCTCGGATTCTATTTTTCAGTGGTCTTTCAATTCCCAGTCGCTGCGCACATGGACGCACGGCTCTCCAGTTACCGGCGCGAAAGGAAGAAGTGCGTGAAGTACCCGGATAAATCAGCGCCAAGTTTCTGCAGTACGAACATCCGCTTGTAGCTCTAGCTCCAGGGACTTGTAGTTTTACCTTCTCATGTCGATGCGACTACGGCTGGTAAAGTTTCTGGAAAATGTGGAAAATTATACTTACTATGGTCTGAGGATATCCGTGTCACGTTTACTTTAACAATTAATAATAGCATATGCTAAACAGGCCCACAAATAAAAAACAACAACATGAGATGCGCATACGTATTAACGTTCAGCATTCAACGCGATTATACGTACAAATGTGTGAGTGAACCATAGGAGTGGGCACTTTTCACACATTTAATATTTCAGCAGTTCGAACAAATTACAAAAGAAGAGAACGGTTTTGGTTCGCGGACGAATATGCATTTCCAATGGGTAGAAATGTGTACACCAGGGGGCACTCTCGTGGAATCTTTCCTCTTGAATCTGGGTGTAAAGGTAAAAGGTCATGTTATAACGTGACGGTTGTCTGGTGTCTGGACCCAAAGTCCAAATCTTAGCCGGCATACAACATAATTTATTTGGTCGAGATATGGCCAAAAAACGGAGAGATCGGCGAGAGGCAGGGGTAGTACCTTTAGCACACGAAGAGCCAAATGTAAAGCTTGAGGATGTGAATTTAACAAAAGGTAAGTTGTGGTTCATAAAGCCGCAGCTGTCAACCATATTCCAGTTAATGTTAGCTTATATTGGCCTAGCGTAGTAGACTGTCATGTGTAGATAATTTATTCAATAACAATAACACTAAAACGACCTAAAAAGGAAAGTATCTATATCAATATGTCAATTTGAACAGCTCAGTGTTAATTCATCTTGCTCTGACATGATATACCTTAATCAGATAACCTTGTGGGTCGTTAACGTTACCACTAACGTTACCTCATTAACGTTATTCCATTACAGAGTGTTCTGTGTCAGAGCCTTTTAAAGAATATTCACTTGAACAGGAGCTTTCAACTAAAAATGATTTAACAAACGAGTCGATAGTATGCGTTTACAACTCTTTACTATTTGTATGTATTATATATAATTTTTTTTCTTCTAATTTGACGTCAATAGGCTGAACAGTCCATGGTCTCAACCCACTTTTATTGGAGCGTAGTTAAACCGTTTTGATTCCTCAGGCCTTACGTTATAGTTGTCGGTTCTTGAGCAATGTTGACATAACGTATTTGCCTCTTTCTCCCACAGACACACCAAGTGCTCCAGGTGGTTCAGCGCGCATGTCTCTTCTAATCTTGGTATCTATCTTTACCTGTTCTGCCTCAATCATGTACCTAGTGTACAGTTACTTCCCAGAGCTAAATGAGTAAGTTGTTTTCTCTACATTCCATTTGAAAAGGAACAATGTCTCATGATAAAGCCCAAATGTGTAATATTATCTAGGTTGTTGTTTCATGACATGGGTAGTCTATAGTCATTTTACACAAGTGTAATATTCCTTGCGATCCATCAAATTTTACCTTCCCTGTGAGAGTTGTCATACATGTATCATTAGTTATGGTTACGTTGATCATTTAACCACTTCATATAGAACACTTGCGAGGATGATGATTATTTCACTTCATGTTGATAGTAAATATGCAAAAACCCAGGTCATTCTAAAATGGTTTATCCAGCAACTGTCCTGCAAATCATACTTTAAATGTTTTTTGTTTTTTTTAAACTAGCCTAAGCCAGCCTAAATTTTGCAAGTTTACCTCTGGTCATTTTAAGCAGGACAGCTAAACATTTTTACCATTATTGTTATTTGACATACAGTGATGAAATGGAGAAAATCAAGATTCCCAAAGATATGGATGACGCGAAAGCACTGGGCACTGTGCTGTCCAAATACAAGGACACCTACTACACCGAGGTTTTGATGGCCTACTTCACCACTTATATCTTGTATCCTTTGAACAAATGCATGCAACAAAACTATTTATGTTTCTGTGATTTAAAAAGCATGTTTACAGTTCATAGTTGAAATCGTGTTTTGGTTTCATTAGCCATAATGTTACCATATGAAGCTGTATTTACTGCCTTTCCTGTGGAAAAAGTTATGCAATATTTCCATATACAGATATATTTGCAATTGTTTTAAGACAGGATATTTGTGGCAATCAGTGTATTGTGATTGTAGTTGCAATAACCTTAACCTAGTCATAGGTCAAGGCATGCATTTTCAGATTGAGATACAACTCTGTTTATATTCATTAAAATGTTGCCATTAATATTATACTTTTTAGTTGGCAATGCTAACCTGCTTCTTTCTCTTGTGGTGGGGGACACTTTAAACACTTTGAGTTTTGATGTTGGACGTTTACCTTGACACATATGTCTCAGCCTTCAGACTTTTGCAATCCCAGGATCAATTTTTCTCAGTATCCTGTCTGGGTATCTCTATCCTTTTCCTCTGGCACTTTTCCTGGTCTGCTTGGTGAGTAAGAATAATTGATATTGTCTATGGTCTAAATATAAGAAGTTTATTTATTTATTCATTTTTACATGCTATGAAATTGCATTCATCTATCATATTATTTAAATATGGCTTTAACCATAGCATAGTGCAGGAAACACAAGCGCAAACACATACATAGACTGCCATGTAGTGTTTGAGGTTTTGTTTTCTCTGCTGCAACACCTTTTTTGTAATCAAGTCGGTCAACAAAAGGATCAGCTGACATGTTTAGGACTGCAGGAAAACCACAGCACAAAGTGTATGCTTCTTTGACCGCATTTCCTGGTTCTAGACACAGTTTCTGCAGTTGCAAATGAGAGAACAAGTGAAATGTTGAAAAAATACAATCAATATTATAATTTACAAATATTTAGGTTGCAATGTGTAAAACTATAAAATCACATCCTATAGCTGATATATTATACAAATAAAAAAGGCAAGCCAGCCCATACCGCTCTTTGTATACAAGAATCGTACTATCGCCACCCCTAAAACCTTTCCCACACACGCCACCCAGGCAGCTGACCTACGTTAGTTTGCATCACACAGTTTCACAGCCAGTTAGAATGGAATGAACACTTTAATTTATTTTAATTCTGAAAGTCTCCCACCTACTAACTGGGAGGGGCTCAATCTAGCACTTTGTCACTTTAATACACAGAGTAGTTCTTTGTATTTAAAGGTATATGTAACATTTCGGCATTCAAATATCTTAAAACGACTAGACCTAGGTTATATATGTTGTTGAGTTGTGTACTTGTATCCCAATTGTTTTCAGCAATGTTCAAAAACAGAAATCTGTTGTTTTATTCACAGTAACGGTCCATTACATTTGGTTGCATGTCAATGGCATCATATGCCCTGTACCCCCTAACGTTTGGGGAAACACGCGAAAAAAGTAATCCAGTAGGGACCTTATTTATTAATATGATATTTCAATATCGATCTAGCTTACTACAAGTTGCTTATTTGACAAGGTGCTCATGCCAGCCACCAAGCTAATGCAGCGATTCACACACATAGACTTAACTTGGGCGGGTAATTAAATAAAAAATGTCATCTGTCTGAGAGAACAATGCCATCTGCGATCGATCCCCATACATTAACTATTTATGTACTATAAAAAAAATTATATATATATATATATATATATATATATATATATATAAAAATCATGCTGCGAACAATGTGTTGCGACACTCACTCACACAATGACAGCAAAATAGCCCCTCCTCTCCTTGCACACTCTGAATCAAAACTTGATCATGCGCAGGAGGAAGGATTGTTGTTGGCTTTTCCCTGCAGAGAAGACGGCTGGCCAAATTCATTAATAGTCCATCCAGAGTTCACAAATCTGTATTATGGATGCAGTAATTACCAAAAAACTAATCGATCACGGTCTGAATGTCAACGAGGACTCATGTCCATGTAATTGTCTTACTGAGTAGAAATATTGAACAAATGATGTTTATAGAGGAGAGTGCTGCTGCTCGACCGTCTCCTGGACAAGTATACACTGCTAGACACACGGGACTCATACCGGTTTTCGTGTCTTTAGTCCTTCCAACTTAAATACAAATTATAATTAAGAATAATTAGTTATCGATGACAGTGTCTGATACAGTACTAGAGAGTGTTCAAACAAGGACATTGATAAGGTACACGATGATGCATGGCACAAATCCCAACAACTTTCAACCACCCGCACCCCCCCTGTCAGCTACCACCACAAGTAGAATCAAATTATTTGGGAAACACTGTAATATGTACAGTGACAATATGAAGTTACAACAATGTTCAACATGCTCATCAACTTATCTTTTGTATGATTGTTTGGACCACGGAAAACAGTGCTGGGCTACCCCACATAACATTAACTGCTAAGCTGTTTGGGTAGTCAATTCATGGAAGTTAGCAAGTTAACGTCATGTTACTTGTAGCAATTTCATTAGAATAAAATGACATGACGTGAATAAACATGAATACAACTTTCATACATACTCGTCCGTGAACATGATTTCTGTCTGAATCACGTCCGATAGATTTTCACCACTGGAAATGGTGGTGAAGACATCAACTCCCATGTTCCCACTATACTTCATGACGTCCTTTGTTTGATTGAGAGACCCCTAGCGGCAGAAATTACATAGACAACCTCAACCTCACTAAACATTATATATGTAGGTTTATTCTTGTCCTTTTCATTCTTTCCTAGTGCTCTGGATTGGGTGCCTCCTTCTGTTATATGTTGTCCTATCTTGTGGGTAGACCTGTGGTCTACAGATATCTTTCAGAGAGAGCTAAGAAATGGTCTCAGCAGGTAACCGAACAAGTTTTTTCATTAGCTTCCCCCTTATCCTATTTACATTTATGCATGCTGAGTTTAGGTTAAAAGGCTGATTGTGAGTGAATTTTCATTGGCAGGTTGACAAGCATAGAAAACATTTGATCAATTACATCATCTTCCTGAGGATAACCCCTTTCCTACCAAACTGGTTCATCAACATCACCTCGCCTGTCATCAATGTACCCTTGGGCGTTTTCTTCCTTGGTACATTCCTTGGTAAGGCTAAAATGTATAAAGCTTAGCTTTCTCTATTCCTTCAATCCAGCTCCTACATATTTATGTTATAGCATTCTGTATTCTGCACATTTTAGAATGTTCTCCTTCAACGTTTTGAATTGTAATGTGTCATTGAAGCATTGAGAGGAAAGGGAAGTTCATTTGTAAGTGGCCTGTACTTTTGTTGCACCATCAGGAGTTGCACCACCATCATTTGTCGCAATCAACGCCGGCACCACCCTGTACAAACTGACGACCGCTGGCGAGGCCGTGTCCTGGAACTCTCTAGCTGTGCTGGGGGTACTGGCCGTGCTCTCCATATTGCCTGTCTGCTTCCAGAAGAAACTGCAGGAGAAGCTAGAGTAGAGCAGCTCGCCTGCCTGATTGCCAGAAACAGCACTCTGAGCGGTCCCTCAAGTTGCTGCCTCCGCCCTCCATCGCTCACTCTGCTGGGAGGTACGACTCACGATCTCTGGCATAAAGAGCACTCCTGAAAACTGCATGCTGTGATGGGTTCCTTGTGACTTTGGCTCAAGAACCCCAAGCTTGTGCTTGGTTTTGTTTTTGTATTTATAGTTGAAATTGTGGCACATCCTTTAACACATTTGGTTTTAATGAGTTGAAGAAGCATTGTTTGTAATAAAAGGGTTTTCAAGTAGCAATATCCTTACACTTGGATACGGTTCCCCAGTGTACGGTTATTGCAGTTGTCAATCGCTCTACTGCCTTACTTTGTGTATTCGCCATCTGTTGGAATATCTCTTCATTCTGCAGGAATGGATTTTATTGTTACTGCAGAAAGCATGTTGCTTGCCTTTGATTTAAAATAAAAGATGAAAGGGTCTTGATATAACATTGAAGGTTGATTAAAATTATTTCAATATGTTTGGCAAAATTTATTTTTGGCAGCAACATGAGAAGGGTATTTAGGTATCCACGCAACACTCCCTTCAAAGTGTATGTCAATATTATTTCATGGCATCTTAGCCAACGTATCCTCAAAAGCAATAACTGGCACACTTCTTTGAAATTTCATTTTTTGGTTGAAGAAAACTGTGCTGCAAGTTTTTGCTTTTAGTTATTTAAGTCTTGAATTTTTTGTTCAGTTTTATGCTCCAACAAAGCATTTGTTTGGGGGGGGTTCAACTATGGATTGTTTAACTACATAACATTTTGATTAATAACTTTTTATTCAGAAGAAGTCTCGTAGCCAATTTCAAATTGTACACTTTGGGTGCAAATCTTTTATATTTATAGCTTTTTCTTAACCAGCAGCAGTTGGATGATTAAAAACACTCCCACCCACCATGACTTACATAAGTGATGTATCTCATGACATCTGCTATTTTGATGGGTCGAAGCATATCTAAACGGGATCTTGAGATGCACTCCACTCTGGAATAGCTGAATTCAAAATGGTGCACAGTGTGGTAAAAGACAATTAATGTGCTATGAATCATGCATGACATTTGAAAGCCGAATAAAACGTTAACATAAAAATGGTGTGTGGTGGATGAGTAGAGATCTTGAGCATGATTGGGATTTGTGATGTATATAAGCCATGCCATGCCTTGATATGTCACTTCTAACTTAAATGTAGGAAAGAGTTGTATGTATCAGATGTACATGTTGAGAATTCTTAACTTTTATTTTCCTTGTTGGTCTTATTTTAGATTGTATGGTAAATATGTTGTGTTTCTCAATGATCCAAGGGGATTACTGGAGCTGATGCAAATATGATTTCAATATTTACTTGATATTTGATGACCGAACATTTGTATTGATTTAACAGATTACTTGTTTGTCAATGTGTTGATTTTCAAATTCTGTTTTGATCCACCAGATTTTTGTATTTATTTGCTAAAGATTCTGATTCAAAGTCATGTTTCTGTATTAACGCTCATACATTATTTGTACCTCAGGCATTTTTTTATCAAATACTTTATCATGGAAAGTATATTTGAAAGGGACATTACATTTCACAAATGCAATCACACATACATACACTTACATTTACACTTACTGTCCATCCTTCTAAACATTTAATTTTGCAGCTGATTACTGTGACAAATTGACTTGTACAACCAGTATCCGTTTTTAATTATATTAAGTGTTTATATTCAAATTGTAAAATAATAAACATTTATGTACAAGGAGAAATACTTGCCTTTTCAATGCTGAGCAGAACCCTGACTCCTTATAATTAATACCTATTGCTAAAGCAAACTTCATTGTAAAGATTTTAAGTACATTTTCTTCTGATAAATGTACTTATTGTAAGTCGCTTTGGATATAAGCGTCTGCTAAATGCCCTAAATGTAAATGTAAATGTAAAGATTTTTGGAAAGAAGTTATGAACTGCTGAAGATCAGTGGTGTATAAAGTGAGATGTGTTTACAAAAACGTTATCATCTTTATGTAATGAAATATAATTAAAATTTTCTTCTACATATTAGCTCAGCAATTAATAAAAACGTGTGAAGCATCTCATCAGTTCACTTTCCAAAAAGCAGGATTACCGGATGACTACATTGAAAGCATCTTACTTGCCAACATAGGTCATGGTAACAACACACACAGTAAACAAAACATGAACTTAGATTACTCTAGAGTTCACGACAGCAAGGAACCCATATACACCACAGATTCAAGACCAGATAGCAATTCAACTCTCCTTGCTGAGCCTCTAAGAAAAGAATGAGACTTTAGGTCTTTGACCTAAAATAGAGCTTACATTTCTTAGAAATGAAATTATGTTATTGAAAGGATTATATTTTATAGTTTCTCTATAGGCCGAACAATAATGGCTTAAGTACAATGCTACCGGTGTGACCTGTGAGATACTTCAAGGAGGAATGTTACGTGAATGTGAATATATGAACAATTATTATAATGTCATATATTATGTTACATATTATATATATATATATATATATATATACACTGCTCAAAAAAATAAAGGGAACACTTAAACAACACAATGTAACTCCAAGTCAATCACACTTCTGTGAAATCAAACTGTCCACTTAGGAAGCAACACTGATTGACAATAAATTTCACATGCTGTTGTGCAAATGGAATAGACAACAGGTGGAAATTATAGGCAATTAGCAAGACACCCCCAATAAAGGAGTGGTTCTGCAGGTGGTGACCACAGACCACTTCTCAGTTCCTATGCTTCCTGGCTGATGGTCACTTTTGAATGCTGGCGGTGCTTTCACTCTAGTGGTAGCATGAGACGGAGTCTACAACCCACACAAGTGGCTCAGGTAGTGCAGCTCATCCAGGATGGCACATCAATGCGAGCTGTGGCAAGAAGGTTTGCTGTGTCTGTCAGCGTAGTGTCCAGCGCATGGAGGCGCTACCAGGAGACAGGCCAGTACATCAGGAGACGTGGAGGAGGCCGTAGGAGGGCAACAACCCAGCAGCAGGACCGCTACCTCCGCCTTTGTGCAAGGAGGAGCAGGAGGGGCACTGCCAGAGCCCTGCAAAATGACCTCCAGCAGGCCACAAATGTGCATGTGTCTGCTCAAACGGTCAGAAACAGACTCCATGAGGGTGGTGTGAGGGCCCGACGTCCACAGGTGGGGGTTGTGCTTACAGCCCAACACCGTGCAGGACATTTGGCATTTGCCAGAGAACACCAAGATTGGCAAATTCGCCACTGGCGCCCTGTGCTCTTCACAGATGAAAGCAGGTTCACACTGAGCACATGTGACAGACGTGACAGAGTCTGGAGACGCCGTGGAGAACGTTCTGCTGCCTGCAACATCCTCCAGCATGACCGGTTTGGCGGTGGGTCAGTCATGGTGTGGGGTGGCATTTCTTTGGGGGGCCGCACAGCCCTCCATGTGCTCGCCAGAGGTTGCCTGACTGCCATTAGGTACCGAGATGAGATCCTCAGACCCCTTGTGAGACCATATGCTGGTGCGGTTGGCCCTGGGTTCCTCCTAATGCAAGACAATGCTAGACCTCATGTGGCTGGAGTGTGTCAGCAGTTCCTGCAAGAGGAAGGCATTGATGCTATGGACTGGCCCGCCCGTTCCCCAGACCTGAATCCAATTGAGCACATCTGGGACATCATGTCTCGCTCCATCCACCAACGCCACGTTGTACCACAGACTGTCCAGGAGTTGGCGGATGCTTTAGTCCAGGTCTGGGAGGAGATCCCTCAGGAGACCATCCGCCACCTCATCAGGAGCATGCCCAGGCGTTGTAGGGAGGTCATACAGGCACGTGGAGGCCACACACACTACTGAGCCTCATTTTGACTTGTTTTACATCAAAGTTGGATCAGCCTGTAGTGTGGTTTTCCACTTTAATTTTGAGTGTGACTCCAAATCCAGACCTCCATGGGTTGATAAATTTGATTTCCATTGATAATGTTTGTGTGATTTTGTTATCAGCACATTCAACTATGTAAAGAACAAAGTTTTTAATAAGATTATTTCATTCATTCAGATCTAGGATGTGTTATTTTAGTGTTTGAGCAGTTTATATATATATATATATATATATATATATATATATATAAAAACAAAACATGTGTTGGACTACTCTTTATCTAATAATGATATTCAAGAACTGAACCGTGTTTGAATACCCATTCAGCCTCACATGCCTATGGGAGGCTTTAGCACCACCTAGTGATGACGAAATAATATATTGATTATTTATTTATTTTAAGAACTGTCAATGTTACTGTGATTTCCTCAATATTTGTCTATAGTTAATTTATTTGATTTACCCAATTTACTTGGGAAAATGTGTATTCAGATTATACAGGTCTATACTACTGAAATATAAATATTTGCATATATGCATAACATAGAGGTTTCAAATTCCAGTTATTTAAAATATATAGTCAAAACAACTTCCACAAGAAGCACAAATATGTCCCTAGATCTTAAAATAAAAGGCTATAACATGGGATACCTTAATTGAATACATTTTCTCAATTTAATGTAATGTGATTAACATAGAATAGAATAGAATAGGCCTTGTTTACAGACAATCAATCGGTGAGTGGAGAATAAAATATAATATAGGCTTCATATAATATAATATTATGGAATGTGATTCTCAGTAGGTAGAAAACCAAATAGAATATCATAGAGTATAATAGGATTGGAGATAATATAATTGAGCATACTTGGAGCTGATCAGTCGTGAGTGTAGAATAAAATATAATATAACCACCACTAAATATGTATATAAGTATGCAATGTGAATCTGAGTAGTAGACCACCAATGTAATATAATAGAACAGAATATAATATAATATAATAGAACAGAACAGAACAGAATAGAGCATTATGGAATGTTATTAGAGTAGTAGGCCACCAATAATATATAATACAATAGATTAGAACAGAAAACTAGTGTTATTTTACCCTCCAGATGTATTTAGCTAGTGGCCAAATTTGGAGGCCTATTTATACAAGGCAATATCATGGAACCACCATGAGAATATTTATTTAACGTAATAACGTAATCTCTTTGGGGCACATTCCCAGTGCTCATACCAGAGATTAACAGGAGGTGTTGGTTGGTATGTCGGTGGGTGAATGGACATGAACACATCTGTCGTGCTTCTGGTGGACCACAATGCATTTCGACTGCTACACGCTTGAGTTCCGAGCATCGCAGTAACACAGCATCTATGATGGCTGAGGGAAATCACAGCGATAGTATTTAATATGCGCCTTATTGAGAGCATAAGGTTAAGGGTGCCACCGGACCAGTCTCAAAATGACCACCGGCTTCAGCTCGAATTCCTGTCGGTTTGCAGATTATTTTGTGATCTGCGGACTCGATACCGAAAGCGGGTTGGAACCAGACGAACTGTCCGGTAAGTAGCGTTAGCTGTAAGGCAACATCGAAATGATGCTCACGAATGATACTGATAGGTGGCTTTTTCGATGCAGATTTTAAATGGTGTATATATTTGCTTTCATGATCATTTCATTGTCAAATACGTTATGCGCACAGGCCTAAATCTTTACACAGCCTGTATTCATTTTATGCTAGTTTAGGGTTGCACGGATTAACTGCTAGCCTCTGTGCGCTTTAACCCGAACTGTCGAAGATTTGGATGCGCTTTACAGTCGTTCGACATGTTTTCCATGTAGGTATATAAGCAGTTAATTTTTAAATTCCAACATACACTCTAACCATGCTATTATATGAACAATATCTGTGCTTGTTTAAAAGGTAATGTCTCTAAGGCTACATATAAACAACTCATTCTGTATGGCTGCGCATTCGATGGTCAGGACTCCTATCCGTTTGCAGTAAAACGCATCTCTCTCTCTCCATACATACAGTCTACTAGCTAATACAGGTATATTTTAGGTAATTGAACTATTATTATCAATAAACAATTGTTTAAAACTAATGTTAACGCGTAGCCAAATACAATTTGTTTGTCAAAAAAATTATAGGTGCACTGATTTAGTCATAAACATTAGCCTGCTCATTATATAGGACTATCCAGTATGTACTGAAAATATGATATCTGAATACATTTTACTTTGTTAATCAATGAAGATAACGAAAGGACATATGTGAATTGTATTGACGTAGACATTCTGGACGGCGTGTTCACACTTGACACTAGTTACATGTAATCATGTCCTCGTGCATCTGGAATGTACCTGTGTCCGAGCGGACAGTTATCGGATGGAGCAAATAGCCCATTAAATCAGGGTTGATTGGGAGGTAGCTTACACTATATATGCGGCTACATTAATCCAAACAATCAATACTATTGTGTCGCTCATATCTAAATAGCTACTAAATAAACTTGGACAGTGCATTTTCATTGGTTAAATGTCAACGTTTCGAAATGTAATGTTTATATCAGAGAGCTGTATTCATTAGTACATAGAAAATATTTCCTTTTTTGTTTAAAATGTTTTTATTTAATTTTGTTAACAATGGAGGTCAATGCTAATATGCTACCCCAAAACTCAAGAGATTCAAGACAACAGAAACAAGGAACAGGTTGGGCAACATATTTCTATGTAAAGTACAATGCTGTTTTCGTAAGTCAGTGCTAGTAGTTTTTTCATTTGTATTTTGTTTTATTGTTGTCTCCTAAGTATCAATATATTATATCTATATTTATACTTTATAAAGAGTATTAGGCTAAGAGTTTTGTGGATGTATTCAAAGGTCCTGCTTTAAAAAACTAAATGGCTTCACCCAGGTTCTTTCATCTAAGAGGAGACAAATAACCAATTGTTTTTATTTGAACAGTGCATTAACATTAACAAGTAATTGAAATAGCGTACTGTTTGCGGTGTTGTGTGTGAGCCACATTATGTGTAGGCCTAGCTTTAAATGGTAGAGCTGGCTTGTTAATAAGGGTATACCTGTTTTACAAAGGAGTAAAGAAGGTTGGCTTGTTTCAGATGTCCCACTAACAAGACACAAATCTTAATTGTATGCAGATATCTTGGCTTATTTCAAATTCTTTGAAAAGTACCTATTTCTCCATCAGAATAATAACTTAGGCTAAATACTATCAGCTATATTATTGAGTACTTCAACACAGTTTAGTTTCCATGTTCTGGATATGTTTTCCATCTGTTTTCAGTACTATGTATAATACTCCTCCTAAGTCTTTCATTTAGGATACTAGTCATCTTTAGAAATCGTATACTCAAAGGTTCTAATACTCAAAGGTTAACGTTTAGCCAAATTGAACCCGCAAACTTGTAATAATGCAGTCCTTACATGTTCCCTATCTTACCACTGGCAATGGATCTTCTTTTTACCACTGCATTTCCCAATATCACATGGAGCTGGTTTGCCCAACATAATATTTGTTGAACGTTATTATTGGATCCAAAATCACCATGGATGCTAATGTTGCATCTTATAGTAGGTAATTTAACCTTATTATGCTAGATCAAAAACAGTGCATTGTTGCACGTTATTAATTGTCAGTTGTTTATGGAAGAGCTTTATTGATGATAGTGAGATAACTATCACTTATCATTATGTTAAAGAATGTATATATACTAAATGCAGCCGTATAGGAAGTGGTTTTTTTTCACCAAAGGAAGTGGTCTTTAATGCAGAAACAAACATTACTATATACAACTTAAACAACTCACTAATCTGTTATTTACAATATTCCAGTTTTCGCAACCCCTATAATCAATAATGAATGCCCAAACATCAACACCCCATAGACTTCATAGGTTAAGCTGACTCTTAAAGAAAAGATCTGATAAGAGCACAAGCTTGTTCTGCATACAAACTCCCGGCCATAACACGAGTTATTGAAAGGAAGTAAAGCTCCCACATGCTTTATCTTCATTGTGCTTGCTGGTCGAGGGAGGCGGTTTAGGCTTCTGCATAGTAAAAAAAAAGAGAAAAGAAAGCAATGACGCAGTCAGGGCCCCTTATGACAGTTTCAGTTTGCCTGTCCATTTGTCGTTAGCTCTGCAGGGGAATTTATTCTGTTATGATGGAGTTCCCATCACACTGTTTCCATCAAAGAGGAAATAGAGCAGATCCATTTTGAAATTGGTCACAATGAATGTAAATGAATTTTTAGGTCACATAAAGCTAGCCTTCCTGTGAAAAAGTAATATCTAGATATCAAATAACTGAGTGGTTTATCACATTCTATACCGATCAGCAGAAATCCTTCCAGCAAGTCTGTTGTTGGTCATTGTGTGTTTTTGGAGCATCAGGTGGTTGTGCCTGATATTAATTTACATAGAGTTGAAAGGGCCCCTTTATCACCAGGTGAAAGGTTATTATCTAAATTGCTTGATAGGGACCCCTTAGAGATTTAGATGACCTTTATATGTGATGGTGTTTATATTTATATTTTCTTGATATAATAATGCTTTCACCTTGAATTACATGCTAAGTAATAAGAAGACCGTGTCTCTCACGCTGTGAGAGTGCCCCTCACAGCGTGAGAGTGAGCGGGTCTCACAGCTGAAGGAAAACTGCCAGACAAGGATTATATGTAAAGATAGCCATCATTAAGCAATGACTGATGGATGGGTTGTAGCCCTACATTGGGTCAGATAAATAAAACAGACAAAACAAGCAAACTGTTTTTTTTTCTAGTAACTGTGTTATTACATTTAGATTTGCCTGCAAAGTGTTTTGTATTTTAAACAGTATCAGCAAGTTTGTATGTTGCAGATAAAGTGTGCAAAGCATTGAGACAGTTCTTAGGGTAGGTGAGGATGGACTTCTTTGCTAAAGGCTTTGCTCGAATAGCTAGCGGCACATGATGGGTATCTAGGCTTCTTTCACACTGCAAGCCTTATTGCCCAATTTGGATATATTGCTCAGAAAAAAGATCACTATTGATCGCCATCCAACATTACTACTAATAACTACTATTTTCACTGTCCCTCCATTGACTACCCCCATTGAAGCTGTCTTCCATGTTTGTATTCACAGAGTGACACCCTCCAGCGCAGAATTGTGACGAATTTCAATCTTGAGATATGTAAAAGTCGCATGAATTCCAACATCACTGTTAAGACTGAGGACACATTGCAAAAAGTCGGACCTGTAAAGATTTAGTAACGACCTGTAACGATGTAATGAAATATACGAAAGTGGCCGAAATCAGGATTAAAAAATATCGATCCATGGTATTTATGCTGTTCACACTGTTCTGAAATCGGATTTGGGCCACTTTAGTTTGCAGTGTAAAAAAGGTGGGGTATTGCTATAACTTTAAGCTAGTGGTAGTGGAAAAAATGTAGTAATGTGAGTATTGGGATTCTTTGCTTCCGTAATACTTTTTTTACATCAGAAATGTCAATGTAATCTCAGTGGAAACATAGTAAGGTACCGTTCTACAGAGGGTGGTATAGTGTATTGTGTATAGTGTATGTTTTGTCACTCAAAAATATTTTTAATATCGTATGGTGAGATCTAGGCAGATTCCCGTCCCCTCTTTATGCATACCTTTCCACAGTAAGGACTGAAATTGGCCACCTTCATTTTTCCTGCTCGGGAAATCAAAAGGGAGCCGATAGAAGATAGTCTAGTTGAGCAAGGGTTAGCAGTAGACAAGTTAATGCACAATGATCTACAAAGACAAATAATAGCTTTTTTTCTAAGGCAGGAAAAACAGAATAATGAATAATAATCAATAATGGATCATTCTTAATGTAAGACATACAAGGTATATCCTTTTTATAAGAAAACTGTTCATCCAACTATATTCTCTCTTTTCTCAATCCTCATTATTGTGGGTTGCTTAGGTGGGTGTCAGAACTGTAGGTGGGCTCTGGAACACAAGATGAGCAAAATATATAAAAAAAATGCCTGCAGGAAATAAATTACCAAGTACTATCCAAATCCTTAAGATTATGTATCTGTCCTCTTTGGCCGTTGCCTATGAAGAGCATCAATCAGACGTAAAATGAGTCCACACAACAAAATGTTGAATGAATCACATTTCGATTTTCAAGGAAATACTAAAGTTTATTCCAATAAACTTGGAAATTGCAATTTATTATCAAAATGTATGTCCGTTTTAACAAATACTAGCTTGTAGGTCATTAGCAATGTTATACTCTATATGCATACTAAACTCACTGGAACATTTTAGGTTCATATAGGGACTTAATTGGATGACACGATTCTCCTCCTTATCTGCCTCCTGAGGTCATGGGGAATGGTCATGCTCAAACCAGCTCAATGCGACTAGCTATTACCAGTTGATGGGAAAGACAAGAGGATTGTGGGAGTCTGCATCCCCAGCCCTTATTATGTCATCATCACTGAGTCATAGCATGGCGTGACACAACAAGCTTAAACAGGAAGATAAGCCCTGCCACAATCGACCGTTCTCCAGCCCAATGGCATCTTTAAATGAACACATTAGAAGGCACCAGCTGAGAAGCCATATTGGGTCCTTTGATTTCCCCAGGAAAGACAAGGGGGATCATGACGATTTCACACTTGGGCTTAATCGGGTGGGTCTGATAGCAGTGTGACAGCAGGGGTGAAGCAAGCCCATTGAGAACATGCCTTTCTCATCCGTATAACTAACTGTTTATTTGTGTCTGGGTGTGGTATTGATTCCAAGGTGAAGCACTCATCTTATGATCTCTGAATGTGACCACATTGACCCTGCAGACTTGAATCCTCATGTTGTAATTGTGACGTGTGAACTTCTAACTTCTGTGTGAGTTTTTGTTTTCAATTAAATAGTTTTCCTGTTTTCAATTATATAGTTTCCTTATATATTAGTCTGAAATGTTTTTTGTTAAATGTTACATTTATGACGGTACATCTCCATGGTTAGTGTCTCCAAAGAAGAGCTTCCATGATTCAGAAATCAGAAAATCAAACCTTATAGTATCTGCACTGAATACATAAACAAACACAATATGCCTGATGTCACTTGCCATAGTTTGCGTAGAGAGGGATTTCACATGGCACAATTAAAGCCAATCAGATTTTTTGAATGACCAAATTATTAAAGATGTTTTCTTGATACTGCCTTAAAAGGGAACAAAATAATATAAGAGAGTACTGCTTCATACGCGTGTCGTGAATGAATCGCGGTAAACAACTGTTTCCACAAGAATAAAAATGCAGAAAAGTTGGGCCATTGACATTTGTCCGGGATTTGTGTTCTCCATTGTTCTGATCCTGAAAATGCATTTTTTTTCAACATGCGCATGAAGTAGTACTCTCTTGACAGAATCCCTTTAATGAAAATATCTGTACCAAAAACAGCATTTCACTAACCTACCCTTGAGGTTTCAGTCGATCTCAAAGGACAAAGTCAATACATCTGACTGATACCGCTACTTTCTTTTTTAGAACCAGGGCTGGGAGCAAAATGTTTTATTTAATTACAAGCACACCTACTGTGAAGCGATGCACTAACCTAGAGACAACCTTTCATTAATACTCTTGTTTTATTTGTTGTGTAGCTTTATGCCAGTATATAGAGGCTACTAAATTCAGAGATGGGGCCAGAGGAAACTTGGCGAGTGCAGATGAAGGTAACCCCCCCCCCCCCCCCCCCCCCCCTTTCCCCATTGCTCCCCCAATCTCTGCACAATCCCTCCTTATGAAACTTGGCTCAGCTTTTATCCTTCAACTTTAAATTTGATACCCTTCTTCAATGGCACCCCGGCTTTTGTTACTTAAACATTTTGAGTTTTCACGACTCCGCAATTCTGCTGTGTGGGAACAAGCCTTTCCTCTCTTGCGCTCCAAATTGATTTTCCTCCTCTTCTGCCGTTGACCCCGCCTGCCTGTACCCCCCACCCCCCACCCATCTTCCAGCAGCGACGGAACATCGGGCCTATGTTTGACAATCACTGCTTCTGTTTCTCACACGACAACGCACCCGTACCGGGCAGCCTGCACTGAGTGCTGCTTGGTCAATATGTCCTCTCCCCTTAACCCTCTGAATGACTTTTCATTCATGCCTTGGTGTGTGCATCACTTCTGCTTCAATCTGGGTTCAAATCTTCTTGAACTGTTCTTTCTTTTTTTTCTTTTTTACTATTGCTTTCTTCTCTTTTGCAATTGAAGCTGTCAGGAAATGCATCAACCCTTTAGATATTCAAATATTTTTGGTTTCGTAACGCATCCATATATGTTTGGTTTGATTAAATTGTGTTTGAATTATTTGGAATACTTATTATTTCATGACTTATTCTGATGGACATTCTCATCTATTATATAGGGTGCGGTTGATGGCTTCATATGGTGCAATACTAGCTTTCTCTCAGAAATAAATCAGATGACTTCCTATTTCCCTGGAGGCGTGTTTTGCACTCAAAGCCTGCTTCTGACTGGACTTCCACATTGCTCTCCCTCAGTCCTACTTAGACTCTGAACCCTTTCCTTCTCTTGTGTGTTCTTCTGGTTTTGGCCTTCCTCTAGGTGAGAACTTTGAGCAGAGTCCCCTGCGGAGAACCTTCAAGTCCAAAGTTTTAGCGCACTATCCAGAGAATGTGGAATGGAACCCATTTGACCAGGATGCAGTTGGCATGGTATAATATTTAGATATTTCGTTTATATTATATTACACTTCTGGTAGTAATGGTACTATATGCCAGTTGATTTACGTATTCTATGTGCATAAACTCACAATGACATAATGATCTTTAATACTAATAGTTAATCAACAGTGTCTCAACTTTTTACTCTACACAAATCTGTCATGGACCATATTCATCTTGGTGCCAAACACTAGCTGGGTGGTGGAGCCCAATGCAGAATGGTTAAGAACCAAGATGGCCGCTATATGAATAAGGCCCATTGCTCCACATAAACAGCCTTTCTTTTCTTGTTCTATCCCCCCCCCCCCCCCCCCCCCCCCAGCTGTGTATGCCAAAGGGCCTGGCCTTCCGGACGCAGGTGGACACACGGGAGCCCCAGTTCCATTCGTTCATCATCACGCGGGAGGACGGCTCTCGGACCTACGGCTTCGCCCTCACCTTCTTCGAGGAGGTGACCAGCAAGCAGATCTGCAGCGCCATGCAGACCCTCTACCACATGCACAACGCCGAGCAGTACGACATCCTGCACACGCCCGCCACCTCCCCGCAGGGACCCGAGGACACGCCGGGTCGGCCCTTCCCGCCGCTGCGGCCCTTCCCGCCGCTGCGCCAGCTCCCCAGGCCCCAACCGACGCTCCAAGCCGCCCCCGCCATCTCCCGCCTGCAGCGCTTCAACTCGTACGACATCAGCCGTGACACGCTGTTTGTGTCCAAGTGCATCTGCCTGATCGCGCCCATGGCCTTCACCCAGGCCAGCAGGAAGGTGCTGCAGCAGCTCCACCTGGCCGTCACCGCCCCCCAGCCCCCGCCCCTCCCTCTGGAGAGCTACATCTACAACGTGCTGTACGAGGTGCCCCTGCCGCCGGCCGGACGCTCGCTCAAGTTCTCGGGCGTCTACGGGCCTGTGGTGTGCCAGAGGCCCAGCACGGCCGAGCTGCCTCTCTTTGACTTTGCCATGGCCGAGGTGTTTGACCTGCTGGGGGTGGAGAACGTGATCCAGCTGTTCACCTGCGCACTGCTGGAGATCCAGATACTGCTCTACTCCCAGCGTAAGTAAAAGCAATTCTGCTAGTTTTTTTGCTGTCACAAAATCCGTCCCATCGGTATGGAGCCGGAGGAATGGACAGACACACAAAAGATGATTAGGATACAGTTATTATTGGTGTTGCCACTAGAGCGTGAGCGAGGGGAGTAAATATGTTTGAGACTATGCTGACCTTATAATCAATAATGTGATTATTATTACAACATAATGAGTGAAGATCAAAATGTTCAAAGCAAACTTTAAATGTGAATAAAACCTCAAATTGATATATTGAAGTGAGTTTCTTCAAACACTGTCTACTTAAAAGAATGTACATGATTATGCTTAGCATAAGAAGGCTCTTCTTATGATTTTACTAATAATGATTCGGTAAATATACTGAAAGATAGGCAAATATTGTATTGGCTGTGCTACTGCTCCTTTATTTATGGTGACCATATACTTTTTTACTTATTTGCTTGGCAAGATGAGCTTATGTTTAGATGGGACACATGAGTGTGCTGTAGATCTTCATCACCATCCATTTGACTGTCCCATTTCACATGCATCTGCTGGAAAAGCAAAATGTTAAACATTGGGACAGACCGTTATTGTAAACTGATATCTCAGATTGCCCGAAGCAACTTGGTTACTTGGCACATATTTGGTATGCTGAGAGCCACTCGTATCCATCGCATTATGTAACCTGCTGAATAGAAGTGCTTAAAGAAGCACAACGTGAATCCCAGCTTGTGCAAATGTTAAGAACCCTTCACCCACCGTAGGCTGCACCCACCGGATGTAACTCAAGTCATGGCTATGTGTGAGATGGGGTTCTAGCTTGGTCTTGTGTGCCTTTAACCCTTGGGGAACACATGATGCTTGGCATCAGTGTGGTGTGAAGGGCTGTCTTTGTTAGCTCAGATCAGCTCTTATTTGTTTGGTCATCTTGTGTACAATTCTTGGCTTGCTGTGATTGATTGTGGTTAGTATTAGTTAGCTACAAAGGCGTGTTTGAGTTGAGAAACAGCTCAGACTTAATTTATTTTAACCTACACTGTGATTACTGATTACCACTGATCGCTATTGCTGTGATTAATAGTCAATGTCCAATGTTTGTTTTGCTGAATTTGTGATCTGACATAATATATATTTTTTATTTAATGTATATTAAATGCATCAGTTATATTTTTAGGGCAATGGTTGGAGCAGGATAAATATATTTATATTCGTATTAATGAAAACCGCAGGATATAGAATATTTTTTTCTGTTCAGCATTATTTTTCTTACCAACGTCATCATTCCTATGAGTATACAGTAAACCTTTCTCAAGACACAGGGAGAGTTGTGCTGGATAGCATGTGACTGCGTGAGGGTTGTTTAGGGATGCTGGCAAAGTGGTTGGATCCATTACAGGGACAAGAAAAGGTAAATTGTTTACTGAGTGCCAGGGGCTTTAGTGGGGAGGTGGGGAGGGGGGAGGGGGGGAGGAGTTGCGCTTAAAGGGGCAAAACTATGGTGTTGCTAGGCAACCCCCGGGACGAGGAGGATGGCAGTGTTGCAGCATGATTATTATTGGTTGTTGGTGACGTAACGCCCCTCCCCCGGACGAGGCTCATCACTGCAGAGTGTGTGAAGTGCACTTAAAGAGAGAGAGGCAGGGACACACACAAACACACACAAATACACAGACACACACATATACACACACACACACACACACTTGGGGAAGGGAGAAATTATTTTGTACTTAAAATTGCTCCTAATTTAGATAATATTCCCCAGCATTTTCCCACAGTTTGTAGCTGATTGTAATATTATAATATTTTGTTAGTATTCTAACAAGGCGTTTATCACATCATATCACAAACATTTCGTATGGTCCTTTTGAACAGATTTGGAAGCAGTGGCTATCTGATTTGAATCTACATCAGTGTGGAGGACAAGGAGATGTAAATGCCTTGTTAACACAGGCAGAGCTTGTGTCTCTGTGGGTTTGCTTCAAATGTCTCTGGTGAGCCCTTTAATTCCTTGGCTCATAGAGCTAATAAGTCGTTATGGTTTTCTGTATCCCTGTTGTTAACAGCCCACACACACACTGTGTGCAATCAATGATTTCAGGTGTAATTGAGCTGTTTCAGCTCAATTCTATCCACTTCAATTCCCTATAATCTGGCCATTGTCCTTTCTTCAACATACAAATAAATCATTATAACATTCACCATACAAACACCAGAACATTCTCATTTCACTATCAAAGCATTGTTGCATAAGTAATATGGGTTATATTTTAACTGATTCGGATGCATGTAGACTTTAATTCCTCTAACTAATAATTTAGATGTTTTTTTTTGTTAATTACTCTAGTTAATTACACAACACAGAGGCTAAGTGGTTTACCAAAGACTTTTTATTTAAAACGGTAAAATGAGTCAGTTAATCCAGGGTTTTATCTGGTCCACTCCACAGTATATAACTATAACTATAACTGTAACTACAACCCTGTAGAGGTTGCTAATGAGAAAACCTACATAGTGCAGGCTTACGTTTTTTATTTTTTGTAACACTTGTTTGCATGGAATTGTGTCCTATTGGGCAATACAAAATGTTTTCATTTAAATCCTGGCTTAGACAAAACCCATTTAATAAACTTTTCACTTGATTTGTCTTGCAGCTATAAACATGCCTGACAAGATAAACAGTGTTCATACTTTCACGATCATTTTACTCAGCTCAAGTCTGTCTGGCATGCAATTTATTTCAACACTGATGTGTCAGACAAGGGCAATGATGATTTCCCTGCATATTCACATTTAGCAGAAAGTTTAGGCACATTTTATTTATACTACAACAGTGTGTATAGAAAGGAACTTACTATTGTGCTTGAGTAGTAGTAAAGGAGACCGCTGGATTAGTATTCTTGTCCGTGTTCTGGGAATGGTGCTGTGGCATGTTAGAGGGGGGGGGGGGGGGGGGGGGGGGGGAGAGACCTGGCCGAGCGATAAGACTGCTGTGGAGCTCAAGAGGAAGGCCCAATGAAGCACTGGAATCTATTTTGGCACCGTATCCCGGCAGAGGTCGCACTGCTGTTGGTATGGGGACTTTGGATAGAGATGGAATGCTGATACAGAGGGCTGATCAGTGGTTAACATGGATGAGAAACACTTGACATACCTGTAACTACAACCGCATGAAGACGTGCGCCTTGCTCACTGACCTACATTCCTTCTCATATCTATAGTTCAGCAATGGAATGTTAAAGTTATCACACTACTGAAATAGTTTTGGGGGTGATCACCGCTGCCTTATTTCTAATAAAGCCTGCAGGAAGAAAAATAAAATAAGAATACTAATTCATAATATAACACAATTTGTGTTTCGTGTATGCTGTATTGTAAGTGATCAAGACTCGAGCCTGGCCATAACATTAATCATTGACAGTCAAACGTAGCAATACCGGGCTGTCTCCAAGATCCACACAAGATGCTCCACTGCAGAATAAAAGCCCTGGGACTACCTGACACTCATACTATTTTCTGCTACCTGTGTGTTTGTGTGTGTGTGTGTGTGTGCATGTGCGTGTGTGTGCTGTGTGCGTGAGATAGATTACCACAGGCTGATGGCGGTGGCAGAGAGCATCACAGCGTTAATGTTCCCGTTCCAGTGGCAGCACGTCTACGTGCCTATCCTGCCTGCCTCGCTCCTGCACTTCTTGGACGCCCCGGTGCCCTACCTTATGGGACTCCACTCTAATGGACAAGATGACAGGACCAAGCTAGAACTGCCCCAGGAGGTACCAAACAACACTCCAGCTTGCATATCGTTCGCTGGATCAATTCATACAGCAGAAAATGCTGCATGATCATTTTTCATCATTTTGTAAATCATTTTTATTTGGCAGCAACTGCCATAAATATCTTAAAAATATGATTATGATTTTGTACAGGAAGCAAAATGTTATGCTCCTTCTACAATCATAAATTATTTATGATTTGAAACCAATGTCATTTGTACTGCTTATTCAGCCAACAAGCAAGCCATTACAAGCAGTACAAGCCAGGTAATGCAGTACACAAAATAAGACTCATAAGTATAATGTGTGTCAACATTTCACAAGAAGGAACTATCTATTGTCATAAACTGTAATCAGCTGTTGACCTTGTTTATAGCCGTTTGTCCTGGTGCCAAGATGTTCAATTATGCATTCCCTCTGTTGGGAGAAAATTGGCTATTGATTTTCTATTTCACTATAAATGGTACAAAGTTCAATAGTATGGCTTTCCTCTTCTATTATTTCTTGTTCATCTTGTAAATCCTATTTGTTGTGTTGATTGTATTTAAAAATATATATATCATCCTGGATGATCAGATCACAATCAGATCACTCTAAATAATACCTATAAGACACTAAACCAGAAATATTTGGTATACTTTTCATTAATGGTGCGGTTTCCCCATCTCAGGCCAACCTGTGTTTTGTGGACATTGACAACCATTTCATCGAGCTGCCAGAGGACCTGCCCCAGTTCCCCAACAAGCTGGAGTTCATCCAGGAGATCTCGGAGGTGCTCGTGTCCTTCGACATCGCCCCTGAGGGGAACCTCCTCCGCTCCGGCGACGCTCAGGCCAAATACCTGGTGGGCGGAGGCGGCGGCTTCCGCGCCGCAGACATGTTCCCGGACAACCGCAACCTCAACCTGGCCAGCTCGCCCCTCAACTCCTACCTGCTGAGGGAGAACGAGACCATTGCCAGACTGCAGGCCTTGGTCAAGAGGACAGGATTGAGTCTGGATAAGGTGAGGATCATGCATCATGGCTGGCCAAAAGTGACTAAGATGATGTTTGCATTACTGTGACCTCTTAGTCGGTATGTCGTCCATGGAGAGCCCTACAGATTAAAATTGAAATTTTATCTGCATTTTATTTAATGTCAATAATCTCACCAAAATTGCACCTCTACGGACAGCTTGGGTCATTCTCTTTGTACCGGCATGCCTTTGGTTTAAAAAAAATCTTTAAATCTTAAATGCATGAGAGACTTTCTGTCAAGAAGTCTGTGAGCGTTCCATTTAAGTGTTCTCAAGTTATTGAACACTTCAGAACAAGATCCTCTTAATCGCTTGTGGCTGCATCATGGCAGTGTGGAACAGAGGGTCCACAATAAAAATGCTGTAGAGATCAAGCTGGCCCTTTAAGGTTCCTCAAAATGAAAAATTAGCTCTCTTAGGTCCAGATTGCGTTGCCTTTAGTTGTATTACTTCAATACCACGATATAGACCAACAATTATTCAATGCAGGTATTTTTCATATATTAGTGCCCAGATATTCATTTGTGCTTCTTACTTCCTGCATACCCCTATGTTACATAGTTATTACACATGCCTGCACTGGCGTTAAACTGACACGTATTTCATCATTGCTACATACATTGCTCTATTGTCTACTGTAACTCAGCACGGGATTGAAAACTAGCTTTGGGTTTTGACAGATTGAAAGTAAAAGTTAAGTCAAGGTAAAGTTAAAACACTTGCTTATAGGTACCATCATTGGTTAAACCATGAGATGTCTTTCTCATGTACACACTGATCAGCTTACCACTGAAGGATCTTCATGGTGGACTAGTCATTGGACAAGGCCTGACAGAAACTAAGTCTTATCCGAAAGCATGTCGGTCATTAACATTGCGCAAATTGAATTATTTAGATGTGTTGATATTTTTCAATTCATTAGTTTTTTTCCACACCTCATCATATATGCATGTGATGCCTCTTGGTGTTTTCATGGACGTCTGCAGCGGTGAACTCAACATCATCTTGACAATTTAATGGAATGTATGTGCTGTGCCAGCTATCTCTTTACTCCATAAATCAGAACAATAGACCTTCACATCCTTTCCCATGACCCTGCTACTCCTTCAGCTGCCTGCGCTAACAAGCAGATAAGATAACATGGGGGGGCTCTCTTCATTCTCATAACCGTCTAGGGCTATCTCCAAGAGGTTTACTATGTTATGGTTACGATAGCCCGGAAGCCTCTTTTTAATGGGTCTGTATGTATTCAGGTGTCTTGTATTGTATTGTATTTTTCATCTTGTGTACTGTGTCTATGTACTGTGTTTAAACGTGCGCCCCTTTGTTTGTGAAAAATGTATTTCGTCTTTGAGGGCAATTTAATTGTAGAGACTTTAATCTCAGTGCGTCGGAGTGTGATGGAAGTGCCTATAAAAATTCAAGGAAACTCCAGCACTCCGCAGCTTACAATGCAGCACCTTTATTGGAAGAATATTTCGATTTAGAAGATTTATTATTTATGAAAGTTTGTTTACATTTGTTTGCATGAATTGTATATTATTGGGCAATATAAAATGTCTTCATTTAAATCCTAGCTTAGACAAAACAGATTCTAAACAATCTTTCACTCGATTTGTCTTGCAGATATAAACATGCCTGAAGGATATACTCCATCCATAATCATTTTAGTCAGCAAAAGTTTGTCTGGCATACACTTTTCTGTTATTAATTCAACACTGATGTGTCAGACAAGAACAATGATGATGTTATCTATCTATGAATAATGT